>OZ025206.1:525000-632500 GCA_964019055.1 Anthopleura xanthogrammica | reverse complement strand
GTGTCCACTTAATAGAGGTACCACTGTATATCTAGCACGCAGTTATGCACAGAACACCAAATATCCATAGCGCGTTTATCATTCTTATTACTGATAACATACCTGTGAGATGGGTGTGACCACTAGAGCATCGATACCAGACTTGGAGTTATAAACTTTCTGTTTTACAAACCCCGGGTCTACCACGTAGTATATACCATCGATAGTTAACGACGTCTCAGCGATATTAGTAGCGATGATACACTATAATAAAAACATACATCATATGAAGGCCGTTTTGAAGCCCAAATTTTGGAAACTTAATTTCTAAAGCCCCCTACATTGATGAGATATTTTTTTAGTATTTACCAACAAGGTAATCTAAAAAATGTCAGTCTATACCTTCAAAACCGTGAAATAATTGTTCAAAATGTTTGAGAAAACAGAAAAGCCACTTGCGACTAAATAGTTCATTGATGGAGTTCCTGTGGATTGGGCGGGAAACTTTCGCGCCAAACTACGCACAAGTTTGCTTCTCCAACTATAAGACCATCAGTACGCAACTGGGTGGTATTGATGGTGATGATCATCATTATTGTCCAACATACCTTCCTACTTCCAGGTGGTGCAGGGTCAAATATCCTGGTCTGCATTTCACTTGGCAGTGCACTATATACCGGTAAAATAATCAGCTCGGGGACATCAGGGCCTAACGACTTACAGCGCTCGTACAAAATCTCGCAGGCAGTATCGATCTCTTCTTGACCTAAAAAACATATGGAAGAGTTTGTTAGGAATAAGATTGTAAATAAAGTGAACCGCGGGTAGTTCACCTGGCTATATGGATAAGTAAAAGTGGTCCAAGTACTAATCATTGAGGAACACCAGGGCACAAAACCTATACCCAACAAATAATATCCAAAATATATACGACACAACTATATCAGATCATGTGATGAAACTACAGGGAACCCAAACGGAAATTTTCTCAAACATTAACTCGCTTTACCCCAAAAAATTGGTCTGACACAAAAATTAGGATGGCATTTTCGAAATCAGCGACCTTTAAAACATAAGACAAACTTAATCTAATTTTTTGTTACGAATCTTAGAAGTGGTCCCAATACTAACCTGTGAGGAATACCAGAATATCTCCTGGTGGTTCAGTAAGATGAATCTGCATGACAGTAATAAGCGCAGCATCAAGGTAATCAGATTCAGCTTCTTTAGTATAAAGAATCTCCACCGGGAAAGTACGACCAGGAATGGTAAAGATCGGTGCCTCAAAGAAATACGTTGAGAATTTAACAGCATCGAGGGTAGCAGAAGTGACAATCAGCTTCAGATCTGGTCTCTTATTGACAGCCTTCTTCATCAAGCCGAAGAGGACATCAGTATAAATGGTCCGCTCGTGAGCTTCGTCTAACATTATTACTGAATACTGGTTGAGCTCGGAATCAATCAGACACTCTCTCAGCAGCATACCATCTGTCATGTACTTAATCTTTGTCTCAGGGCTTGTACAGTCTTCAAAACGGATGGTGTAGCCAACTTCTTGTCCTAAACGACAGCCAAATTCCTCAGATACACGCTTGGCGACAGACATAGCAGCTACACGTCTTGGTTGGGTACAGGCCAGTTTCCCTGACGACAAGAATCCATGTTCTGCTATGTACTGTGTAATCTGTGTTGTCTTACCACTGCCTGTTTCACCAATAACCACTAGAACTTGATTAGAATGGATGGCCTACAGAAAATAAGCGAAGATTGATTATTGACGATTTGTTTAAGTTTACCTTACAAACATTTTTATAATTACGCGACCAGAAAACTAGCTGTAATTCGAGTCGTCTTGGATTTTTGGCTTGTCAATCAAATTTCGATCTGAGTTACTATTTTTTGACTGACGGAAGACAAGAATCCAGACGTCTTGGGCTGAGTTGGCCGCGTAATTATGAAAATGGGTGTAACTGAAGGTGCTTGTGATGTTTATTCGGGGGCAAATAATTACTACATTTTCCCCAGCTTCACAAAATCTATTACTTTATGAAAAAGGCAAATAAATGGTGATGGTGAAGATGATGTTAATGGTGGTGGTGATGATGATGGTGATAATGTATGATGGTGATGATGATGTTGCTGATGATAATCATGGTCATGATAACGGCCATGATATGTTTTAACCTACCTTGATCAGTTCTTCTTTCAATTTATAAATAGGTAGCCCCTGTCTCTGTTCCAAGATGGTTAGTGAGGTTCGTTTACCAAACGACGCTTTATTGCCTCCAAAGCTAGCTTTTTTCCACTCAGGAAGATCTTGATTTGCTGCTAGACTAATACCTCGCACGTCCTGCGCAAAATACGGCCGTTCTTCACCAGCTGTTGGTGGAATGACAAGAAAATAATTAGAAATGTTGGTTTGTGTCTTCGAGCATACTTTTTTTCCAAAAAAAAATCATAATTCCTAATTTATTCCGAGCAAAACCTAAGAAAATATCTCCGGTTAGCAACACCACTACAACTTATCTGGCAAGTGTTCTATCCAAATCATGTTAGAAACTAACGATCTAGCAAGGAATCTACTACCACGACAATACAACGTACTACCTGTTCTAACCATGCAGATACTACTTACTATCAGGCAGCGGGTCAACCCAAAGCTTCCCGAGATCCTTTGGCACACTGTCAGCTTGAGCTTCTCTCTGTGCTTGTTTTAGTTCTCGTCTTTCTTTTGCTAAAGCACTTTGTGTCATTGCTGCGCGCTGGAGTGATCCATCTGGATTCTAGAACCAAAGATATAAAACAATATTTCAATATCTTGTAAACAAGATTCATTTGTAGTCTTTGTTCACGTCTTGAAGAGGACTTCGTCCTAAAGACTACAGAGCAAGGAAGAAAACGTGTTCCTTCCCACCCTTACCTAACGCTGTGTAGAAGTTGCTAAATCTTTCTATTCAAAAAACATCATGCTGCATATTATAGCCATTTTTTATTTCAATTTTTTGTGCCTTTAATGAAAACAAAACTACAAAGCAATGGTGTTTGTTGGGGAAAGGGGAGGGATGACAGATCCTTTGTCTACCTCAAGACACTACTGCTGTTTACCTTGACGATCTTTACAGGACTCATGCTAACGCTAAGCTTGGTCTGACCACGTAAGAACGCTGGTTCTTCGTCAACCATTTCGATTTCAACATCTTCATCTGAAACACAAGACGAAGGGTAAGACAGTGGGAATATAGAAACACTAAAATAAAAGATGCAGGATGTCCACATCATGCACTTTGTGCAGGAAAAAATAGAGCACCCTGATTGGCTGAACAGTAATTGGTTCAACAGATGTCGTCACATTTCTTAAAGAAGATTTCCCATGAATGAAAAGGCACAGTACAGAATTGTCCCATCAAAGCGCCCAAAATTCAAGCTGTTCAACCAATCAATCACGGTCACGTCATGGCGAGTTAATGAAAGTTATACAAAATATTCTCTAACATATCAGTCATGTGAATTCTAGTCCAGAACTGGACCCACTTTTCTCAGTAACTGATTAATCTATATCTCAAAAATAAAAGGAAAAAAAGCGCACGCGCTCCACACGATTCTTACCAGTCTCCTTTCACTACTCGGTTCGTCCACGCCGCGCGCGCATCGATAAAAGTGGGTCCAGCTCTGGACTATGTGAATTTTGATAAACATCAATTATGTGTGCTGTGATTGGTTTGTTCAGTTCGTTTCTTTACTGGTCATGCCTTGTCCATTGACTTAGATTACCCCACTGCATTACGCTATCATATTTTGTATGCTTTTTGAAGGCCATACCTGATCCTTCATCTTCTTTGGGTAGAACACCAGTTTCTTCATCAAAGTCTGGGTAATCGGACTTATCAAGAACTCCTGCCGAAATAAGCTAAAAAAAAACACGCAATATTTGTAAAATATGTTCTTCTAATTCAAAAATAACGTATAGACCCCTTGCACTAATTCCCAACCTGGGGGACAAAACAATGAAAAATATTAAAATCAAAAAAGAATTAAAACGTCAAGAGAATGTATTTCTTTTTTTGTTTTGACCCCCAGGTTGGGAATAAGTGCAAGGGGTCTATATATCTAGATTGGATCATGTGAGAAAACAAGACAAAAGCCAAACTAATGAATTTGTAATAATATCTACCTGTTTGATTTCCCATTTTTCAGGTGATGTTATTCTCTGTACTTTTCGCTTCATTTTTGGGTCTTCGTTCTCATATGCTGGCACCACAGGGATCCCAGCAGGCCTAGTGTCAAAGGATAGTGTTTGAATCCAATCAATTTAAATACAGGTAAAATAAAAGAATGCATGAATAGTTAGTGGATGGATGAATGGATGGACGGATGGACAGACGGATGGATGGGTTGGTGGACGGACGGATTGATGGGGTTGGGTGGGTGGATGGATGGATGGATGGATGGATGGGGTTGGGTGGGTGGGTGGAAGGATGGGTGGGTGGAAGGATGGATGGATGGATGGAAGGATGAATGAATTGGTGAATGGATGGACAAACAATATTATTTACCTGTCAGGGTTACGAGACATCTCTGTGACTTCTCCACCTATGATGTGCCTGGCCCTAGTTGGGTTCAAGTCTTCTCCAGTATCCTGGTCTACATCCTACAAGTCAACAATAGAAGAGTTATACAGTAGATCGCAAACCTGATCATGCTTCTCAACCAGAAATCTTGTTCTGACACTCTTCTCTGACTCAAAAGATGACTACTGATTGAGTATTCTAGAGGAATAAACGACATTCTGAAAACTACTGTTTAGACACAGCATCTTGCTTAGGTGTAGTTTGCAGCTCGATTTGAGCCAAGTTGCACTTGCTAGGTCACTGGAAGTCCCTTCCCCTTTGCTGTCTGCAGAGTACTGTATGCTGCAGACAGCAGAAGGAAGGCACAAGATAACACTAAGAGGGAGGGTGGTAAGATTTAGTTTGCATCTTATTTACCTTCATACTCAGACTAATCTTGTTGCCAGCCATGGACAGGACTTTGACTTTAACACGTATTCCTCTGTGAACCACATCAGAAACATTTGCAACTCTGCCCTCGCGACGAAGCTGAAAACAAGAACCATTGAGTCAATTTGGTACCACAAATGTGCCATAATATTCCCTGATACTTGCAAAAGCTCTTTTATGTGTTATTGATAGACTGTAGTAGTGTACATGTAACATACCTCTGAAACGTGAACCAGACCTTCATGTCTGCCTCGTAAGCCTTCTAACTGGACAAAACATCCAAATGCCATAAGACTTGTCACCTTTCCACCATAAATCTGTACACATAATTGATTTAAAAAATACATCATAAGAATGTGATACCATCGGCATACAGATGGTGCTATAGTTTTCTAATGACACTTTATTGTTGTGCCTCCTTTCATCGCTGCATCACGTGATATTGCAAGGGCTCTTTTAAAATGCATAATGACTCC
Source organism: Anthopleura xanthogrammica (assembly GCA_964019055.1). Classification (NCBI taxonomy): domain Eukaryota; kingdom Metazoa; phylum Cnidaria; class Anthozoa; order Actiniaria; family Actiniidae; genus Anthopleura; species Anthopleura xanthogrammica. The sequence goes on along the minus strand of OZ025206.1, from coordinate 627,048 downwards.
AATATAGAGTCTTTTGTCCCTGGGAAATTCAATTCTTTTTCATGTTAATCAGATTAGACCAGATCCAATTGTTTCTGATGGTGCAAATCCTCTATATCAGTATGTGTACTATCAGTATGTGTACTACTCTAGTCTCAATCTAAGGCCAGATAAAGGATATTTTTTCAGGAAAGGGGTTGTACCAAGCTTTTTTTCTAACAAGGGGTTGTATTGGTCATTGTTCTGGAAGTAGCTCAGAAAAGTCTGAGTTTGACATTTCATATCAAATTTTTGGGAGTAAATTCATGAAATTACCAGGAAGGTTCCAACCCACTCAACACCCTCTTGGTAGATCCAATAGAAACTAGGAGCTGGTTTACCTGACTAACAACAGGTGTTGCTGGAGGAGCCTGTTCTGTGTGTGCTGTCCCATGTCGACTGCTTCTACCATCCCTGTCCCTGTCCCGGTCCCTGTCCCTATATCGATCGTCCCTATTTTGATCTCTATCTGAACGTTTGTCATATCTGTCATCTCTGTCTCTGCTTCTTTCACTGCTTCTAGATCGTCTTCTCCTAACACAATAAGAGATATGCAGTATATAATGAATAGCAATATTGTTAGGGAATCAATGAAGAATTTATAAATTATTAAATGAATATGACTGGATAGGAAGATTGAGTGGTAGCTTGGAAGAGAGAAGGCCCATGTGCACAGGGTCATTAGCCATTCTGATATATCTCCAAGATTGTGCCTAATTTATCCCCAAAAATGGTCCCTAATTACACAGTAATTTAATGCCAAGTCGACCCAGTTTTTCCTCAACCTCCAACCAGCTAATAGCATTGTGTGCTGACCCAAAGATGTCTGGATGGGAGATTAGAAAAACAATACAAACAAAGACAAACAAAGTGCAGTAATGTGATGGAAATCCAGCCACTCTAACTTGCATTATAGAGCATTGTACCTTTCATCTCGCCCTCTATCTCTTCTCCTATCTCTTCCAGGACTTCTTGACCTTGACCTTGACCTACGTCTATGCCTGAAATATGTCAATAATGGGTCAAGTTCACATTGGGGACATGAGGTTTTATAGGAACAATGGGGTGTAAAAGGGAGAATCATTTATTCAAGTGGTCCCGGTTAGTGTGTCCACACAGTAAACTTACTTTCTGTCTTGCCTTGATTCCCTTTCTCTTGACCTACTTCTACTTCTGTTCCTGTAGCTTTTAGAGTCTCTGTCTGGTTCACTGTGATCAAAATCACATTTTATTTTATTGGATCTTATGTGTATCCCCTTGTCTGATACCCCTAAATGTTCCATAAACAATATATCTTACAAGAAGAATGCATTCCTTAATTAGAAACTTAGACTCTCCTCCTCATGTCCTCTTGCAAATTCCAATCCTCTTCTGAGTGTGTGTGTGTGGGGGGGGGGGGGGGGGGAGGGGGGTTTAATAAATACCTTGATTTTGAACTTGATGCGTTTGCCTTTGGCATTAGGGCTTCAAGCTACAAAAGCAAATGACACAAGAATCAAGTCAGATATGGATAAATATTACATTTATTACAATGAGCACAAATTTCTTAAAATTACTACCATTCCAAGTTCAAATCCAAGTAAGACTCATTCAAATCGTGTAGTTACTGTACTTCTAAGGGCCATTCAAATTTCAAGCAAAAAAGCTACGGGTCATAAAGTCTATACATGCAAGACTAGTAAAGAAAAAGAAAGAGCTGTGAAGGGAGGCATTGGCAGTGACTTCCTCACCTCATCTAGAGCAGCACTTGCAACCTTTTCATCTTCTGCTGTTGTCTGAAAAAAGATTTGCTAGAATCAGTGCCTATTCAAGGTCGGTCTAGTGGGATACAGGGGTGTGCACCCCCTAGATGAGCTGACCATGGTTTCAGCTATTTACAGTCAACTATAGATTTAACAATATATACTGTGTTATTGGTGCTTGACTTTGTGGATGTCCTGATCATATAATAAATGATGCACCCCTCCTAAAAAAATCCTGGATCTGCTCCTGATTTTCCTGATGCCGAGGTACAGTAAATGATTCTGGTTTTGGACTTAATTGTACTAACATATTTGTGAGTCCTCTCTCTCTCTCTATATATATATTATAGATGTAAGCTGCAGTTGTCAGGGAGGAGTGGGAGGCAATGGGTGAGCCAATTTTGATTTGAATTTTCTCCTTCAAGACAATTTACCTCTGGTTTTACCTCTGGTTTATCATCCTTATCAGGAATAGACAAACCAGGAAATAGCTTCTTTCTTTCTTTCTGGGCTGGGTTAAGATCAGATTCATCGTTCTCATCTGATGGGCCTGTAAATCAATCAAATCAATCAATCAGTCAATCAACCAATCAATCCATCAATCAGTCAATCAATCAGTCAACCAACCAACCAATTGATCAATCAGTCAATCAACCAAACAATCAATCAATCAATCAACCAATCAATCCATCAATCAGTCAATCAATCAGTCAACCAACCAACCAATTGATCAATCAGTCAATCAACCAAACAATCAATCAATCAATCAACCAATCAATCAATCAATCAGTCAATCAATCAGTCAATCGACCAACCAATTGATCAATCAGTCAATCAACCAAACAATCAATCAATCAGTCAATCAACCAATCAATCAATCAATCAGTCAATCAACCAACCAACAAACCAATCAATCAGTCAATCAACCAACCAATTTTATTGATCAATCAGTCAATCAACCAAACAATCAATCAATCAACCAACAAACAAACCAATCAATAAACAAATCAATCAAACAATCAAATCATTGGTCAGTCGGTCAGTTGGTGGGTTAGATAGTACTGTAGGTCAGTCTGTCAGTCAGACAGTTGGTCGGTCAGTGGGCCATCAGTTGGTCACTCAGTTAGCCAGTTAGCAGGTTAGTGAGTTAGCCAGTTAGTCAATTAATTTTATTGAATGAGTGGATGGATGTAATAATTGGATGAATAAATGGATGAAAAAAGTTAGGATACATTAACATAGCAATGGATATGATCAAGTGCCAGTTGTAGTGACAGAAACTTCCAAATAATAGAGACAGTACATGTACATTTTAATGGCAGGGACTAGGATTATATATATCACAAACATTTGTATCATGCATAGTATTACCTGGTTTTGATTGTAGCATTTTTGGCTTCATTTTCTCTATCAGTCTTAAAAGATTAGCGGCAAATGAATCCTATGAAAATTAATGCACCAGCATGAATCAGTCAGAATCTAACACAGAATGGATTTTGTGTGAAAGGCTATGGAAACAATAACAATTCTATATCCATGCTTCCATCATTGGCTGGTTTTGTGTAACTGTCACATGTCCAGTGCCTCATGCAAAGCAAATTCACCCAATCATAAGAAAGCATCCTCATGACTGACTGCGAAGGTTGCCTTGGAAACATTGCAACGGTTATTCTCCTTAAAGTTTAGACATGAGACTGTATGTGAGAAGGATAGTGGATTGTAGTGTACATGTACTTACAGGAAACTCAGCACCATTGTCAGCCAAATTCTTCTTGAATTCATTGACATCAGAGCTCTTCTCTCCAAGCATGATAATGAATTCAGCTAGACAATCAAATAACAAAGGAAATTATTTTCTTGCAAAAATATTACTCAGTGAATGATGATCCTACATTCTTGATAGCTGTTGCATGTGATTCACTCTTCGTCCTTGTATTCAGATTCATAGGACATAGAGATAAAGTCAAATAAAGCTAGGCAGTCTAACTTGGTCGAGCTTATAAGCTTACTTGGTACACTGATCCATGCATGGCCATGACTCAAGATCTTCCAGCCAAACAAACTTACGAATTATATTACTAGAAGTTTAATGGGAGTTAAATCACTCACCTAGTACTTTATCATTAATACCAAGATGGTTATCAAGTTCTGTACAGATTTTTGATACAAGAGAAAGCTGTTCCAGTTGTTCCAAATCCTCCATTTTGTTTGTCCTTCAACAATTCTTGGCTCAAAAACAACTGCAATCTCCAACAAAAAAAACTTCCCAAGGCGTTCTAGATATGTTTAAAACATTTCCTTGGAATACTGGTTAAGAAATAATAAATATTAGACTGTTAAATGTGTTAAAAATGAGAGTTTAGTGAAAAACGTGCTTCAGTCAAAACGTAGTTTTGATGCTATGAAGTCCACAGGAAACCCAAGCTCTTTTTTGGAGAAAAAACACAGGGAGCCCAAAACTTGTTTTAGCGAATGATAAGAAAATTGACAAAAAAGGTTCACAAAAAAGAAACTGAGCTTCTTTTAATTTGTTTTATTAGCGTTTTCATAACGTATAGCGAGTTTAAAATGTGTGTTTTTTGCCTCTAATGCCTCTCCATGGACAAGAGGCTGCTCACCACAGGGAGCCCACTTTATATAAAAGCGATAGATGAAAATATAATTAGAAAAAAAGAAACGTTTATTGAATTCTTACATTTTGAAGCCATAATAATAATAACTAAGATCTTTGTCGTCGTAGCAAATATATCTTAATGTTTATTAAAAACGATTGGTTGGTACGGTGAACTGCTTCTTTATTTATATTTATGCGGAAGAAGGGGAGTCTGGGAACGAGTATTGCACCAACACTTGTCCTTGTAAGTCCTTGTACAGTGAAAAGCAGTGAATGTTTTCTGATTGTTTCTGGCTGTTTATTTATTGGTTTATAGCTGATAACACCTTCAAGGATACTGGGTTAGTGCTTGTTACGATAATACGGCGTACTAATCTTTTTTTTGTATAGTAAAACTATTTCATATTTAAGCTTACATGCATGTATAACTTTTTGATACTGAAATGAATGAAACATGCATACATATGCATATAACTTTAAATATATTTCTGTTAATTCTTTATAGAGATTTAAGAAATGGAAGCAGAGAGTGCTGGTGGAGAGCAGCATTCTAAACAAGATAAGGCAGAAAGAAATGGTGCTCCAGATTCTGAGAAACATGATAAAACTCCTGTGAAAGAGAATCCCAGAAAACCCAAAAGCAGTCAAAGGAAGTCTTATACCCAAAGACAGAGGAAGGAATTCCAAGGAAAGAGTAAAGACTCAAAAAGGGAACCTCAAGTTGCTGCTAAATTTGATCCTAGTGAGAGCCAGAAGACTCTAGACAGCAGTGAAACTGAAAGAAAAGAGGATGTTATTGGTTGGTTGAACAAGAAAATTTCAAAACAAGAAGATAGTTCTTCTGGTGAAAAAAAATTAAGTTATGACAAGGATAAGCCAATGGATGAAAAAAGAAACAAAAATCAAAAATTTATGAGACAAAGAGATAAGAAATTTGTGGACAAAGAAAGAATCAAGGGAGAAGAGCAAGAACAACATGGCAAGACAGGAAATGAAGTACAAATTAATAAGAGTGAAAGTGAAAAATCAAAGCAAAGATCAAGAAACAAAAATTTCAGACCAGAGGCCAAGTATTATGATTCTAGGAGGGGTGGGGAGAGGAAGGAAAAATTGTCATCAAGGGAGGGAAGGGATAAACAGAAAGAAAGTTTGGAAAAACCTGACCAGAAAGATTCCAGTTCCAGTGACACAAACGTGGTTGAGATTGGAGCAAATGTTAATGTTGTGAATGGAAAATATGTTGGAAAAAGAGAAAATCCAGGAAACCATCATAGTTATTTGTATGATAATCAATATTCAGGATATAATTATCCTCAGGATTATTATTATCAAGAAGGTTTTCAATATGGTGGAGTCTATGGTGCACATTATTTTCAACCTTATGGAATGGAATTGAATTATCCTCAATACCCTCAGGATATCAATTATTATGGAAATATGAATCAGAATTATTATCAAGGGTATCAACCCCAGAACCAAGAACCAATAGAAAACCATCCAGTAAGTGCCGCGGCTGAAGGAGAACTATCAAAACCTAAGAATAACAGGCAAAGATATCCTTTCAAAGGATATAGAAATAGACAGATTCATGGAAATTCTAATGTTGATGCAAGCCATTCAGAACAAGCTGGAATGTTAACTGAGCAGCTACAGAATGAAAGTTACGAGTGTATGGTATGCTGTGATAAGATATGGTCTACTGCTGCAGTGTGGAGCTGTGATAATTGTTATCATGTGTTTCACTTGAAATGTGCCAGGAAATGGGCAAGGTCTCCTATGGCAGTCATAGAAGGTATTTTAATTTGTATACCATACAATCCTGGTTATAAGCCCTCTGTTATAGGCTGCTAATATAAATATACTTCCAGTTATAATCAAGTCTCCAGAGTCCTCTCCCCCTTCAGTCATATAAGCCCACCTTGTGGTATCTCATGATGAGACATAATAGGAAAATAACTTTCTTTCCTCTTCATCCCAAACTCTGGCCATGCATCCGCATCCATGTACATACATATGCATCTATTGATTCTGTATTCAGTGCTGGGCTTATATCCTGGATATTATGGAAGAGCTCAAGTGCAGCATATCACAGATTGTTTTCCCATTTCAAACAAGTATCATTCCCTTGAGAATAAGATATATTTGTTTATCTAGCCACATATACTTGTTATTGCATCTTATCAAGAACTAATGATAAACAATAATACTCAAGAGAATGACATGTCCACAAATTAAAGCCTAAATTCAATTTGTGTGAGTTAGCCATATGCTTCAATTGACTTAAATCATCTCAGAGGTTGTTTCAGTCTGATAAAATTGATGCATGGTTTCAGAATTAATTCTTTTAGGTCAACCAAACCTTATTGTGTATATTAATTATGTTTTTGTTTAGGGGAGGATGGTGGCTGGAGATGCCCTGCGTGTCAAAACATTAGCCAGTCAGTCCCCAATGTTTATAGATGTTTCTGTGGTAAGTGATGTTTGCTTATTAGTTGGTAATTTAATTCACAGTTGATTGATTAACTTATTGACATGCATGACTGCCTGGAGTGACTGAATGAATGATTGATTTCTATTCCAGGCAAATCAATAGATCCTGCATGGAATGTCAGGGATGGGATAACACCACATAGTAAGTACAGAGCCCTGTAGTAAATATACAGAGGCACCACATTACTAATATGCTGTATAGGCACTTAAAAAGGACAAGAGAAAAAATTATTGCCTGTGTTAATTAACAAAATGTCCATTTAAAGTTGATTAATATAATACAAATAAATGTGACAAAACTGATATCTGAGGGATGGATCCAGGGGTGGTTAGGGGCTTGTGTTAATTTATAACATTCATCTGGATTAACTTTCATCCAGTTTACTCAAAGCTCCCAAATTTAATTTTTGTTGATATGAGATGCTGCACAATTTCCCACCATTTTCCCTGCCTTTTATGGTTAAATATGGGTTTCCTGTACATGTATTGGCAAGAGATATCCTGCAACAGTCGCAACCCTTTTAAAAATCCTCAACTCACCCCTGGATACAGGGATTTCATTAAAATTTCAAGTAAGCAGATGGATTTAAGAAATATTTCTTTTATAAAATATTTTTTGACGCTAAATCGGCATTTTAATTGCTGATAAGAATAGCAATTCTCCATATGTGCGCCATCCACTAATCCACAGATGACGTGAGCATGTTTAGATAGCCTCATCCAACACGCTTTTTGACCAATCAGAGCGCGCGTACTATCTAAATTATTTTATAATACATAATATAGACGGCTGTATCAATGAAGGGGCCAAACAATTGGGACTTGGAATGGCAAAAGTAGGCGGCTCAGATATGGAAAGTAGATGCCGGATTTCGCCGGTTGCCGGCTTCTAATGAAATGCCTGTGGATATATGATCTAGTGTATTGAGTGAAGTTACTGGTATATATTGTTCCATTGTCATTTCATTTATTTTCTTTGTTTTTTAAACTAGGCTGTGGAGAGTTATGTAAGAAGAAGCGTGATGCATCTGACTGTCCACACCTGTGTAATCAGTAAGACTTGTTGTCATCTGACATTGTTGATATATTTATGACATACACTATTTAGTCTGTAGCAAATGGATAGGTGAATAATTGACTGGATGGATGGAGAGATGGATGGACGGACGGAATTATGGACAGATGGATGATTGTATAAATGAATGGATGGATGGATGGACAGATGGATGGATGGACGGATGGATGGATGGATAGATGATTGGCTACATGAATGGACGGATGGATGGATGAATGGATGGAAAAATGAATGAATGGAAGAATGAATGAATAAACAAAACTTATCTTTTTTAGATTATGTCATCCTGGTCCTTGCCCAAGCTGTCCTGTGATGGTAGCGAAGTCCTGTGACTGTGGAAAAGAAAGGTACATGTAAATATAGTACTTATTTGCAGTGTAACAACCAAACCCCATTCATATCATGGTATTAGATTTATATTGCTTATTGCATCCAGGGCTAAAAATAATGGCCAATCAATAGGTAATGTCTGGCCAAAAATGGCACTTGTCCAGACAAACACCTTTTAGGCTGGTGCTCTCAACCAGTCACATTAACTGGTTACATGTTAGTCAATCTCATGATGTGGCTGCCATGAGCAGCTGTTATTTTTAGCCAACCTCTTGAGCAATGACATCCAGTAACACTCAAAATTATTATTTTATTATTATTTTATTATATATATTATTTAAATGAAATATTTCCAAGAGAATTAAAAGTTAGCAACATTCTGGCTATGATGTGTTTCTTTGTATTAACAAAGAAAACTGATGAGAAATCATTTGGTAAAGACCACCAGTGACATGGTCACCAATGATACGACTTCCAATCAAAGACTTTAGAAATGAAAAATGGAAATGTTTTTTTTTTTTTTAAGTCAACCATCAAGGTGTGGTCAGAAAACTATTATCAAGTGCAAATCAGTTTGTGGAAAACCATTGAACTGTGGTCTACATACATGTGAAAGAATATGCCATTCAGGTAATGAAGCTCTTACAACATTCATTATACTATTATTGTTCTCCAACTTGAGAATACTGTACTCACCTTCGCTATACCTTGTGCTATTAAACCTCCAGGGGCATATGTACTGTACATAGTGAGGTCTTGATCATGTGGGAAGGAATCCTTCATAAATTTATAAAATTTCGGTGCTGAGATTAAACTTTTTGGGGCGGGCTGCCCCCTTGCCCCTCGACCGCTATGCCACTGGACTCCTCTTCATTTATTTAACACTACACATTTCATGCCATGCTCCTATGAACACTGCTGTAAATTAATTATTTCACCATAAGTTGAGCAATAAGTACTTGTCCAATACACGGTAATGGTATATAGTATCTAGTAATATGATACTTGTTCATTATTAATAATATATAATTCATAATTTACTAAAGTCTTTATTCACAGGTGCTTGTGATTTATGTGATGTTTCTGAAGAGCAAGGTTAGTTACTACTACAATGACAATGACAATGACAATGACAAACTTGAATTTAGAATTTTGATCATTGATAACTTTAATAATGCATATTTAATTCAATGGTTTTTTTCATATTACTTTTTCCCATGTTCAGTTTGCTACTGTGGAGCTACCACAAGACAGGCCTTATGTGGGTCAGGTGAGAAACTTATTAGTTCCTGGCCAGTTAGTGTGCCTGAACTGCAAGATGTTGACAGTTTATAAGTTATATATGTATACTAATAATAGTATATTAATTGTTTTTTTTATTCTTATAAATTCTTAGGTGAAATAGATGTTGTTGATGACAAAAAAGGGTACTTCTCATGTGAAAACATCTGCAATAGGTAAACCTAAGTAAAGAAGATGTACATTGTACTTCTACAATCCAACTTCTTCAATCCCATTCCCATTCCACTCCTCCAATCCATCCCCAATCCCATCCAGATCCATCCTCCTCCCAATCCCATCCATATCCATGTCCTCCCGATCCCATCCATATCCATCCTCCCAATCCCATCGAGATCCATCCCCCCATTCCCATCCATATCCATTCCGCCAATCCCACCCATCCAATTCATCCTTCCAATCCTACCCTTATTCCTCTTCATGTATCTTAATGATGATGAAGGATCCATGCATTCCTAGGACACTAGACTGTGGTAACCATACTTGTAATACAGTCTGCCACAAAGGTGATTGCTCCCCATGTAAACAAAAACCTGAGCTGATCACTACCTGTCCGTGTGGCAAGACAGCTCTTGAAGAAATACTGGGACCAGATGGGCAGAGACAGTCATGTTTGGATCCAGTACCAACATGCGAGAAGACATGTGGGAAAATACTACCATGTAGTCCAAAAGAAGGTGAGGAAAAATACAAGTTTACTTATAAATAGCACTAATTTAAAATTAACAATTAAAAAATCATCATTCTTCTTCTGAAAAAACTATTATTAATAACATTACATTTTGAGTTTTTGAGCCCCAGAAAATGCCCATACCTGATTGGAATATCCCAAGGGGTGGGGGCGGGTCTGAGGAGGGTATATAGTGTAGTACCAGAAAATATTTATACCCACCCAGGCCACGGAGGGGATTGGAATTCCTAAGGTGTAGTGAGGGTCTGTGGGAGTTATAGACCCCTTTCAATGACGTCAAAGCAGCTCAATTTGGAGGGCAAAACAAAAGAATTTCAAGCTTCTGAAAATTGGAACCTATTGTTTTGTCCTCCAAATTGAGCTGCATTCCGACATGCTACAAGGGGTCTATATCATAATTTAGAGACCATATCTATATGTCCCCTGCAAAGGGGTACTGTATATATATGTTACTGCCAAGGAACGTGTTATGGGCTACCATCTGAAAATGAATATTTTTAATCAAATAATTTCATATCCTTAGGTGATAAGTCTGATTCATCATCAGAGCATCGCTGTAAGCAACCATGTCACCATGGTGACTGTGGTCCTTGTGATGGGATATCTGTTGTAGTATGTAGGTGTGGTGATGCCAGGAAGGTTAGTTGATTCATTACAGGAAACATAGTCTGAACTTATGTATTGCATGAGTAAACCCACTGAGAGTGTGTTATGGGGGAGGGGGGGGGGGGTTCAGTTTGAAGCAGCACACTGTGTGTATCCAAGACAGCAATAAAGAAACAAACATCTTGACCGAGTCTGGAGGGAAAGATGGATATGATCTGAACTGTCTCTTGCAGTTTTGGTTGTGGTGTCAATACTTGGTCTCTCCATCATAAGACAGCTGCAAGATTTATTAGTTTCAAAGTTATTTATTAAAATTATAATTATCAATGCTTTTTATCTTTATTACAGAAAATCAAGTGTTGTGAAAGAACTACTGAAGGTATTCTTTAAACTGTCACATTGTCATAAAAGCCCAAGCACTCAGGGGGGGGGGGGACAAGGGGAGGCCCCCCCCCACCCACCCCTAAAATTAACCAGGCATAAGAGGTTAAGACAAGTTTTGAAAAATATCTAAAACAATTACATTCAATGTACAGATTATTTGTGTGATCAACGTTGTAACAAGAAGAGGCAATGTGGACGGCACAGATGTAATCAGAAATGTTGTGTGGTAAGTCTAGTTACTAGCTACAAAATTGTCAAACTTTATAAGAACTATCTAGTGACCACAACTTACAATAGCTGCAATCAATTTATAAAATAAAATAATACGGGTTAATAATTGCCAATGACCTAAACTTTGTGAGACTTCAAGACTTTCATTACAAGCCCTGAGACCTAGTTGAATTTAAATTTATCATCTACTAGATGCTTTTATAATTAAAAATAGTTCAGATATAATGTGCGCTCTGATTGCCTGATAGCCATGTTTACATGAGGCTATACACGCATCAAGAATTCCGCGCTGCTGCTCAATGCGCATGCTCGGGGGATTAAAAAGTGGGATAGAATTTGTAAAATATGCTATATTCTAGTTGTATCTTTCTTGCCAAGTACAATTTTCACTAAATATTCAAGATCGCGTACCGTTAAGCGAATTCTGAATCAAATATACCGAAAAATTGCATATTATACAAAATATTATCCCACTTTTTAATCCCCTGAGCATGCGCATTGAGCAGCAGCGTGGAACTCTTGATGCGTCTATGTAAACATGGCAATTTCAATATTTTATAAAACAAATAGAAAACGTTATGCCATGTTTACATAGCCTGATATAAACACTCGGGAAAGTTTGGGAGAAGTCTTGAGCTCTGTGTAAACCTTGCCTGCGGCTCTCACAACAGCTCTCGACTTCTCCCAAACTTCCCTTGTGTTTATATCAGGCTATGTAAACATGGCAAACATTTTCTATTTGTTAAATATAATTGCTTTTACTACTGAAATATATATTGAAACTCAGAGGCATAATTAGATTTATCCCTACTGTAATAGTTTCTATCTACTGTAACAGTTTCTAACCCAGAAAGCTTGATTGAACATTTTTTGTCTCCAGGATAAGGACCATAAATGTGAGCTTATCTGCGGCAAGAAGCTACGATGTGGTATCCATATCTGTGATGAGCCTTGTCACAAGGGTTACTGTCCTACATGCTTCATGACAAGTAAGTTACATTATATGTATCAACAGATAAACAACCATGTATTAACAACCATATCAAAGCCAACACATGTTGGTCAGTGATAAGTATGAATGAGGTATCACATCCCCCTCTAACACATGTTTCCTATTCTCCTTTAGGTTTTGAGGAACTTTCTTGTCACTGTGGTGCTACAGTACTCTTTCCACCCATACCATGTGGGACCCCAGCCCCTGACTGTACCAAGCCTTGCGATAGGCAGCATTCATGCTCACATCAAGGTACATGCAAGTTTGTTTAAGAAGTTTGTTTACATGATGAATTTTCCCAAAAAAAATGTCTTGATATTTACTGCCTGCAGTTTGCTTGATAAGGTGCCCACCTGTTGTGTGAGAGCTAGGGTTCATGGGCCCAAGCCCCTGCTGGACCAACTCTCAGGGTCTTAAAATAACTGAGTAGAAAGTCCTGCATTTGACTTTATTTAGTCTTTTATCAAATTCATTAATATTCATAAGGCCAAACACAATAGAAAATCACAACCATGACCGAGTTTTTAAATCGGCAAGAGATTCGTCCTGATTTGCATACGACTTTAACTAAGATTTTCTCGGCGAAAAGTGCTTTTATCTTGAAAATTTAAGTAAAATTTAAGTAACACATGACCTAACTATCCTAAACCTTTGATAAGTGAGATAAAACATTCGCTCACCATTTTAAATCCCCATAAAGGTCTCCCGCTCATGTTTTATCTATCACATAAAAATATCTGCAAATGGTTAGACTTTTGCCATGGCCCAAATGATCACATAAAATGGTGAACAGGTCTCGTTTTGAGATGTTAAATGTAGGGAATAACATATTTATTATGCTGAATTTTAAAATGCATGATGAACATCACCCCAAAAGTACTAAATAAATTCTTTAGATAGTTGTGTTAATGAGTGTTATAATTAACTATATTAAAAAAAAAATTCTTTACCTTTTCACAGTTAATCATTTATGCCACAATGAAGAGGTCTGTTCTCCTTGTACTGTGTTAACCAAGAAAATGTGTAGTGGCAACCATGAAGTAAGTAGCAAGGGTTGACGTTGGAAAGAGTGAACAGCATTTAGTATTTTTCATTGAGCTTCTCAAAACGTCCACCACACCCCATCCTTGGGAACCCAGGGGGAAAATTCTGTTGCTCTTTTCTCGCATCCCTGGGTCCCCGACAATGACAATACCATTAGATACTCAGTAATACTAATGCTATTTTTAGCTGCGATTCAATGTACCATGTCATGTGACAGATGTATCTTGTGGTAAAAAATGTGGCTCTATTCTTCGATGTGGACACAAGTGTATCAAACTCTGTCACAAGGTAAACTTTGAAAATGCCATTTAAAAATCCTATTAATAATAATAATAATAATAATTCTAATTTATTTAGCGCTAATTCCTCAGGGTTCAACAGCGCTTTACAAATTAGTATTGTAGATTATAAATGAAACCTCTAAAAAATATACTATTATATTTAAGAGAATTTAAAGCATTTAAAAAAAAAATTAACTATGTTTAATACTATATATTAATGTATCAATAAAATATAAAAATGTAATACATAAAATTTATGAACAATAATTTGAGACAACTTTTGATGTTTGACATTGATACATTGTAAACATTGAATTAACATGATAGACCTAATCTGCTAATGCTGCATTGCTATGAGGTACATTTCTACCTAATTCAAAACCTCTGGGAATAAGATTCTTGTTTGTCTTTTGTATTTTGATATCACATGGAAAATTTTTGGAACAGAAGTTTTTATTCCCAGTGATTTTGAATTGGGTGGAAATTTACACAGCAAAGCATCAACCGATAAGGTCTATTATGTTGATAGTTTTTTTTTATAATATAATTCTTCAAACTTTTTTCTCGTTTGTGCAAGAAAATTTCCTTTTTTTTCTAATTTCACTTTCCATGTCTCCTTCCTATTTTTCAGCCCCCATGTGTCAATGATCAGGAGCCATGTACCCAACCATGCCAAGAACCACGTAAAGAATGTGGTCACATCTGTGGGGCACCCTGCCATAAGGGAACACCTTGTCCAGTACAGCCCTGTAAATTAAAGGTACAAGTTAATGGTCTGTTTAGAGCATTTTTCGAATGACTATGAAAAACGTATGGCTTGAACTGTGCCTTGGTGTGACCATGTCAGTGCCGTGCCACGTATGAGAACATTTGAAATTCATGTCGTGTCTGCACTGCTCCGTAACCGTGCCGTGTGCTGTAACTTTTCACACTAATACAAAATCTGATCTAAAAATGTATGAGAAAACTATAGTGAGAGGGTGGGTGGATGGATGGATGGATGTATAAATGAATGGAAGTGGTTGTATCACTCCCCGTCGGGGCTCTTCCATGAGGTTCACTCCACACACATTACCACTACATTGTATATTTACATCATACAACACTCAACTCACATGTTGATTTTTGCGGAGGGAGGAAAACCAGAGAACCTGGAGAAAAACCCTCGTGGCAAGGGAGAGAACAACACATCAAACAAACTCAACTCACATATGATCCAGCCCGAGCCGGGGCTCAAACCCGGACCACATTGGTGAGAGGCGAGCGGTAAACCACTACGCCACCCATGCCACCCACCCATCCTGAATGGATCCTGAAGCAAGTAATGGAGGCGACAAAAGCTTTGACTCACTTGTAACCCTTTCTAAGCCTATCATTTAACTCTTCCCTCTCACCTTTCCCTGGATATCATTGTTTCAGCGGAAAGTTTCCTGTAATTGTGGCCGACGATCAGAGATGGTTCCTTGTCTTCAAGGAGGAGATAAATCTACCCTGTCTCAGTTCTATCAACGGTAAATAACAAATTTATATTTGGGAGTAATAGTGAGGATGAAGAGGGGTAGAAGAAGTAAGAATAGAGAGGAGGGGATGGAGGAAGGAAGGAAGGAGGGGGGTAGAGTAGGAGCTGAGAAGGGAAGGGTAAGGAAATGGAGTAGAGGAGAGGAAGGGAAATAAAAATAGGAAGGATTAGGTATATGAGGGGGAGGAAGAACCCATGGAGGGTATACAGTGAGAGAGAGGAGAGGGGAGATTTACTTAGTGATGGGGTCACCAAACAGCTGACAAGGTGTAGCCTGCTGCTGTTGTATCAGTAATATATTTCCCTTGAGCCTCGATCATCACTAGATGATATATTCAGATTTAAGGCGAGCACAAATTCCTTTTGCATTTTAGTTTAACAACAGAAACGCTGGCCAGCAAGATCAAGGAAGTCCAGCAAGGACAGACAGTTGATATTGCTAGAGTCCTGATGCTCGATGAGAAAGCTGCAAAACAGTGAGTTAATACATTTTTCATAATCCATGTGCAGGCATTTACACTAAAAATGTTCATACAGGCTCTAGTTCTCCTGTTTACTACTGCATGTGATCATCAAAATTTACAGTTCATTTTCTTTCGATTTATATATATTTATTTTGTAGTATTGATTGTAATGAAGAATGTGCGGTGCAAGAAAGGAACAGGTTGGTATATTTAGGAAAAATAAGGACCATTATTGACATAGTTATTATTCCTAGCTGTGTCCCACTAATGTTGAAGATTCTGTTATAAATAATATTACATAAATTGAAGGCGATGATAATCACAATGGTGGTAGTGATGATGGCTGATGGTGATGATGATGATGATGATGATGATGATGCATAAGGTGATGATAATCACAATGCTGGTAGTGATGATAGATGGCTGATGGTGATGATGATGATGATGATGATGTATAAGGCGATGATAATCACAATGCTGGTAGTGATGATAGATGGCTGATGATGATGATGATGATGATGATGATGATGCATAAGGTGATGATGATAATTATTTTCATTTTCTTTTCAGACGTTTGGTAGAAGCCCTTGATATTGATGATAGCCCCGAAGCAGCTCTTAACATACCTCGCATGCTATACTCGTCTTTTCTAGTAAATGAAGCAAAGTATGTATCGGAATTGTTTTTTCCTCTCTGTTTACCGAGACACGAATATTTTTGCTGGTCCACTATATGCCAATTACTTATATCATGTTGTAGGGCAAGAACAATACAATGACAGGAGATTTTAATTCTTAAGAGAGGATGTCAGTAAAACTCAAACATGTCGTGGCAAGTCTCAAAAAATCGATTTTGCTCAAACTTTCAGGGTTGATAGCCTATTATGTCCCAATCATCGTGGTGTATTTAGTTTGCGAAAATATTATTTTGTTCTTGAGAAATAAGGATTTTAGTCGGAACGGGTAATTATGCTAATTTATAGAGCCTCAAATTGACCAACTTCAGTGACCTCATGTAACGAAACTATCTAATCTATGGTAGTAATAATATCATATTCCTTTTGCCTATCATCTATACTTCATTCACTGTCATTATGAAAGATTTCTTTACAATGTGGAATTTATCGCGAATTTTCTCATCAGCCCTACTTTTTCTTACTCTAAAAGTAGCTTCGAAACAAGTGGCATTTTTACTATGGCCGAAACATTAGAATGAATTGATATTTAGGGTATTATTAGAAGAGGAGTTGATCTTCATTTGTGCCAAAAATTAGCTTGGGTAAATTCGTTTTCAATTTTCTACAAGCGGCCGAAGTTACCAAAATACGCCGTTTCTTCCGTCTTCGGCTTAGCTTTTGAAATAACCAAGAAAGACAGGTCTGTCAACACTAAGTCAAACACTTGTACTTTCAACAATGTTTTATTTTAAACATAATTATAAGTTTCTAACCTTGTCGATGCAGACGTTTTTAAAAGGATTTAAATCCTTTTTGAGGTATTCTAAACGAAGAACCGTGATGTTTTGGCATATCCATGTTATCTGTGTCAACAATGGCTTTCAAAACAACAACTGAATACGTCTGCAATGCCGCACAGTTTCAGCCTCTTATACTTAGCGACTGCTTATACTTTCCAAATTAACTGATACATTGATAATGGGCTAAAGATCCCACTTGATTTCTAAAGTTAATCAGCGAAATCTAATCGACACCGTTGAGAAATAAAAAGAACTGAATTTATGAAAACTCTGTCTTTCGCCGACGAGACACCAATAATGATATGCATATTGAATTACGTAGCATTTGATTGACGGGCTGTAATCAGAAGTCGCGCCTTTTCTATCGATCTGGCACTGCTGTAAGTAGAAGTGCACTTTCTGCGACCATATGAAGTAAAAACTTTCCGATTCGAAGGTTGTTATTAGTTCAGGTTTGGTAGCCCACAGAAATTAAAATCTTGCATATAATTATTTACTTTCAATATGAACTTAACTCGATTATTTGGATTTGCGCAAAGCTTACAACTCTTTAATTTGTATAAAGCAGATTTTGGCAAAGGATATATTATTGTTAGACAGCTAGCCATAATAGAAACGTATGGCTTGACACACATAGGTAAGCTTTCGGTAAAATTTCGCCTATAAATCTTCTCGATCGACTATATGTAACGCATGTAACGCAAATATTCCAGTTATAAGACCCCTCCCGGGTTTACTTAAGATTGCCCCTAGTGTCTCACGTTCTAAAGTTAATCAGCGAAATCTAATCGACACCGTTGAGAAATAAAAAGAACTGAATTTATGAAATACTCTGTCCTTCGCCGACGAGACACCAATAATGATATGCATATTGAATTACGTAGCATTTGATTGACGGGCCGTAATCAGAAGTCGCGCCTTTACCTGCGGTGTTTCTTCAGGACTAGAAACTCCGACTTAAAACATGGAAACTTATTGTTCGTTTAAAGCATTTGCTGGTGGAAATTGTGGCGTCGATTTAAGCAAAGCAAGTAATTCCAGATGAAATTGACATTGATGAAGACGGAGAGGCTGAAAAGGATGCCAACGAAGCCTCAAGAGAGAAGGTACTAGACGATGTCGGAAGAGAGGTCTTGAGTGTTCTGGCACTTCAGCATCCCATCACATATGACACTTTCAACATCTGTGAACTTGCGTCCCAATCGCGATTATCTCAGTTTTCAATATCCATGCTCTAAGAGATCTGTGCTTCATGTGACTTGGACACGTCTGGTATTCAAGTAAAGCGAAAAAAGCCGTACATTGATCTCATCGTCAGTATGGTAAACAGCTGTAGCTGTATGAAATCGTGACTGTTTTAAAATCGTTGACAACACCTGGAGAGATTCCTATGACTGTGAAAAGTTCCTTGCTGGCCTGGTGTACCTAGACAGCGTCGTGATACTGACTTGACTGTATCCGCGCCGTGTTCGTGCCATCTCCGTGCCGTGTTTCGAGAATTAAATTGGATGCCAGACTATACGAATTAAGCATAATTTTAAATCTTTGACCCAAAAAGTTATTGAACGTCTCGAATACCAAATAGTCAATGCAAACCACGTGTCACGGCCGCGTTTATGCCACGAGATTCTCACAGCCATATGAAAAACTCTTTTCTCATCAGAAATATGCCTCAAGTGTCATTTTAATGAAACAATAGCAAAAGGGATTCTGGGTAATTCCGATACTCCAACGTAACTGCAAAACTGAGGTGTTATAAAGCCCGCGAAATTGGCTCATTATAAAAGTTTATATTTTTAAGAAAAATGTTTTTGGGTATACATTTACCATATGATATTCATTATAGGGTGGTAAAATAAAATAAAGAAACAACGATTTCCCAAGGGTGACATCTCCAGAGGCGTAGCGAGGACCCAGTATCCGGGGGGGGGGGGGGCCCTAGAATAAAAATTTAAAATTCGGGAGGGCACGTGCCCACCCCCTCCGTACGCCAGTGACATTGCCATCAAAATTTAGGGGGGAGCGATCGCCCCCTGCCCCCCTCGCTACTCCACTGGACACCTCAGTTTTGCAATTTTTTTTTTCTCAGACATCAACTGGCTGTAAAGTCCTGTGCTTATACGAGTTATTCTCATGCGCAAGGGTCTTTTTGATGGCTTTCATTCAAGAAAAAAGTAGCTTTTGGAATAGACTGGAATCAATCAGTTTCTGTGTTATCGGGAATAAGAACGTGAGACACTAGGGGTAATCTTAAGTAAACCCGGGAGGGGTCTTATAACTGGAATATTTGCGTTACATGCGTTACATATAGTCGATCGAGAAGATTTATAGGCGAAATTTTACCGAAAGCTTACCTATGTGTGTCAAGCCATACGTTTCTATTATGGCTAGCTGTCTAACAATAATATATCCTTTGCCAAAATCTGCTTTATACAAATTAAAGAGTTGTAAGCTTTGCGCAAATCCAAATAATCGAGTTAAGTTCATATTGAAAGTAAATAATTATATGCAAGATTTTAATTTCTGTGGGCTACCAAACCTGAACTAATAACAACCTTCGAATCGGAAAGTTTTTACTTCATATGGTCGCAGAAAGTGCACTTCTACTTACAGCAGTGCCAGATCGATAGAAAAGGCGCGACTTCTGATTACAGCCCGTCAATCAAATGCTACGTAATTCAATATGCATATCATTATTGGTGTCTCGTCGGCGAAAGACAGAGTTTTCATAAATTCAGTTCTTTTTATTTCTCAACGGTGTCGATTAGATTTCGCTGATTAACTTTAGAAATCAAGTGGGATCTTTAGCCCATTATCAATGTATCAGTTAATTTGGAAAGTATAAGCAGTCGCTAAGTATAAGAGGCTGAAACTGTGCGGCATTGCAGACGTATTCAGTTGTTGTTTTGAAAGCCATTGTTGACACAGATAACATGGATATGCCAAAACATCACGGTTCTTCGTTTAGAATACCTCAAAAAGGATTTAAATCCTTTTAAAAACGTCTGCATCGACAAGGTTAGAAACTTATAATTATGTTTAAAATAAAACATTGTTGAAAGTACAAGTGTTTGACTTAGTGTTGACAGACCTGTCTTTCTTGGTTATTTCAAAAGCTAAGCCGAAGACGGAAGAAACGGCGTATTTTGGTAACTTCGGCCGCTTGTAGAAAATTGAAAACGAATTTACCCAAGCTAATTTTTGGCACAAATGAAGATCAACTCCTCTTCTAATAATACCCTAAATATCAATTCATTCTAATGTTTCGGCCATAGTAAAAATGCCACTTGTTTCGAAGCTACTTTTAGAGTAAGAAAAAGTAGGGCTGATGAGAAAATTCGCGATAAATTCCACATTGTAAAGAAATCTTTCATAATGACAGTGAATGAAGTATAGATGATAGGCAAAAGGAATATGATATTATTACTACCATAGATTAGATAGTTTCGTTACATGAGGTCACTGAAGTTGGTCAATTTGAAGCTCTATAAATTAGCATAATTACCCGTTCCGACTAAAATCCTTATTTCTCAAGAACAAAATAATATTTTCGCAAACTAAATACACCACGATGATTGGGACATAATAGGCTATCAACCCTTAAAGTTTGAGTAAAATCGATTTTTTGAGACTTGCCACGAATTTTCAAATTTGTTTGGTTTTTGCTGACATGTGCTCTTAAATCTTAATTATTTATAAATTTTAATTCTTTTAGAAGTAACGTGGCTTTTATCCAGTCAGTGGAAGAAGCTTTCGAGAATGTGATTGACGTCGCTAAAAAGGTATTATGTAAATCCATCCTTCCATCAAACCATTCTTCCTCCCATTCATTCCATTAGCCCACCCTGTCCTTGCATACGCTCTTCCCCATCCAGCCAGCTATCATCCATCCACTCACTATCCTTCCATCCAACCATTCATCAATTCATACATCCATATATTTTACTCCAATTATACGCATTTTCTTGTTTGTCCATCTATTCAGTCTTTTGTTTCAATCGACATTACTTTTATTCTGACCACTTCCCTATCTTTATTTTCATTCCTAGTCACAGTCTGGTCAGAAGTCACATGCTTTTCCTCCAATGAAATCGAACCAACGTCGCATCATCCACGAGCTTGCTGTTCATTATAACTGTTTAAGTATAAGCTACGACTCCGAGCCAAAGCGCAACACTGTCATCACTGCTACAAAGTATGTAACAGATCTAAGTACAGACTAGATTTTACCAAACACGTGCCGTGCTGTGAAAGAGTAGTTTTTGAATGACTTTGACGAGTCGTGCCGTATCTGAGCATTCTGATTGGATGAAGAGTAAGCTTGCGCACTGTGAATCGTTCATAGGATCTCGTCAATTATGGGCCGTGACGTCACACAGCCATAACGAACTGATCTACCAGTTCTGGGTTTCTGCTTTCCAGTAAGGTGTAATCTCGTGCCGCTAAAACGGTTCAACGGGTATCGTATTGCAATGCAAAGAAAAAGTCTTATCTATTGTTTGATTTTGTTATCTTTTTGCAGAGATTCGAAGTTGCCTTCGTCAACCTTATCTGCGCAAGTCAATCGACTGATAAATCCACCTGCTCCAACCCCTGTCCCGTATCTACCATCTGATCCAGCCAGTAAAACTAGGTAGGAAACAAAGCTGAAATAATCATTTGATTGATAAAGCGTCGGTGGGCGCGAGACAATTTGCTTAATTACGCGTTGTATAAGTTAAAGTCCTGGGTACTTTATTGCATTCAGATAAGAGACTTTTTACCTCGCGTGCCAAAGAGGCGCTTAGAAAAAGACTCAAACAAAGAAAAGAAATCATCATGATGGATTTTTGTACAAAAATTTCCAGTGAATGAGAAATTTTTTTCTTACAACCATTGTCTTGTTTTTTTTTCCAGGTTAACAAAGAAAACAAAAGAAGAAGAAAAACCCAAGGCTTGGTCCCAGGTCCCTGACTACTTCGCTGATGACTTTAACGATTAAAGGGATACACTATTAGACAGGTCAACTAGATTGTTTAACTGACCCTACCCTGAACCCTCCACTCCCACCTCACCCCAGTGCTTTGGCTATCCATCTAACTAATAGCCAGCTGCTGATGGCCATCTTAAAGTAATACTTTGTCAAAAGAAATATGTCCGACGCAATTCAAGTTTTTGCTTATAAAAAAAACAATTTTAAGTCTATTTTGATGTCAAAGAAATGTCATTAAAATAAAATAAATAAAAAAATGAAATGTCATTAAATTAAAAAAACAACGACCACTTCTAGAGGATGAATTTGTGGTGTTTAATAAGTAATATTTTTTTAGATTGTTTTAGGGCAAAAATATGTTTAAATATTCGGGAAAATAGGCATTATTAAAGCCAATGATTATTTGAAGAAGTTTTTGAAAACGTATTTTAATTTTTTGTTGTATCGATCTTGAGCGCGGAGAAACGGTGAGGTCTGGGTACGAGATTGGACACAACAACTTTAGATATCGAGTGAAAGCAAGGGCAATACTTTCATTGAAGTCATGATGACCTATGTTGTGATCCGGTTCCCGGTACCAGGGACCGCGGAGCGTAATTTTGATTGGGGGGGCTAATGACCACCAAATACTGGAACACCTAGGGGGTTTGGGGGCATGCTCCCATTATTGGGGGGGGGTATAGCCCCCCAGCCCCCCCTGCTCCGCGGTCCCTGGGTACACGGAAAATTAACCTGAATAAGAAGAAGAAGAAGCGCATAAACTGATTATTTGAAGCAAACCCACAGGAATCCCAACACAGGAAATAGATTTTTGCTGAGTCAGTGGTCAGCGGTTTTCTATCAAGTCGAGAAGAAAATCAAGATGGCGGCTCAGCAGAAGAAGAACAACGAGGTTGGATTGTTTGAAGAAGACGATGAATTTGAAGAATTCCCAGCTGAAGGTATAGTTAAAAATATTACTAAGACATAAATATATCATTATCATACGATATTTTATATATTGTTTCATCTCTGAAAGGTTTAATTCGGTCATAAAAACCTTTTTTTATCGACAGCGTTTCGAGTTGAAAGAAATCATTTTTCTTTTGAGAAAGAAGCAAAAGCTCAGGGTTCTTAAGAATATAGTAGATACTAAACTAAACTTGTTGGATTTTTCTTTTTTCTAATCTCTGTGATCGTTTGGTACAGTTTTTAATTCAGTTTTATTGATTCTTTGTTCACTGGTTTTCGTCCAGAAAACGTATAAAAAGCTTATCTTGAACCTTGGTGACAGATATGCTTTGTTTATCTTCATCGTTTTTATATAGCACAATCCTCGGTTTGGGCTAGCTGTGGTCTTTGCTTAAATACTCTTTATATCTTGTAGAATGGACTGAGCAAGATGAAGATCAGGAAGATATCCATGTTTGGGAAGATAACTGGGATGACGACACAGTTGAAGATGACTTCTCTAATCAGCTAAGGTAACGTTGAATGTTACAAAATATGGGCTCCCTGTGGTAAGATATGGGTGTCCAAAGTTTCCATTTTACAGGGATTACATCTAAACATGTGTTTAGTCATTGAGGACAGAGCTAAGATTGACAGCTACTCAATTGCCAGACATGATGACTGGCCACATCATACCGATCAACATGTGACCAGTCATTGTTACCAGCCAAGATGGCCATTATTGTTAGCCTTGGAGGATAAAACAGGGCTCAAAATAACAGCCGGTCAATGGTCAGTGTCTGGCCAAATTTTGTGACCAGTCAAATATGACTGGCCGTTATTTTGAGCCCTGTAAAAGTACTTTGTAATGTACATACCGCCACCCGGTTGGCTCAGTTGATTGAGCACCGGACTTTTGTGCAGGAGGTCGTGGTTCGAGTCCCGGCTGGACCAACACTCAGAGTCGGATGACCACTTTAAATGGTAGTCCCGTCTCTCCACACTTCATCACTAACCAATATCGGAGGGACGTAAAAGAACCACTGAGGACGTAAAGAAACCCTGGCAGTGACCACCCTCAGTGTCTACACCTCATACTAACCACCTCTCATGATTGTAAAGCGCCTTTGAATATATACATAGAAAGGGCGCTATATAAATCATTATCATTATCATCATCATCATCATCATCATCATCATCATCATCATCATCATCATCATCATCATCATCATCATCATCATCATCATCATCATTATCATTATCATTATCATTATCATTACATTCAATATAGTTACACTTGATCTTGCTCCTGTTATTAATAACAAGATTTTAATGTTTCATGATTATGTATTTTTTTCTTTTTTCCCTATGAGTAATTTGTGATGCAGCTGTTACTACTTATACATTTTCTATTTTATTTCTCCCTACATTTCACTAATAGTATTTCCATGTTTAATTGTAACAGGGCTGAATTAGAGAAGCAAGGACATAAAGTGGAACAGCAACAAGAACCAATGAAATCATGACGGCAACACAGCCAACATTAACCAACCTTTCCATACAACATCATTTTACTAGAAAAAAATGACATTTTTTTCATACAGTAAAAAGTGTTCTATGCGGTCATTGTTATGTTTAGGAAAATCTGCTCTGTTTCTACTTTCAAAAATACAGTTTGAATACTTGTAAAACATGCACACACAAACACACCTCTTTTTGCTGTTGAAATAATTCTGATAATAGAATAGACAGAGATTCAATTAATGTTCATTAGGTTCTAACTAGTTTATGAGAGTGGATTTCATATCACTGTTATAAACTTCTAAGGATGTAACCTTTTGTGACCATGTTGTCCTGGTGTGTGAACTATCAGTTATTTATACAGTAATATGTGTTAGTATTAGGCCTGGTTTAGACGTTGAATTACACATGTGCCGAACTGATCTAATTCAAATGAGCAAAACCTATTGTTTGACTTCATTTGCATTAGATTCGCCACGTGAAATTTGACGTCTAAACTAGGCCTTAGTTATTGGAATTTTCAATAAAACTTTTATTGTTGAGTCCAGGTGTAATCTATTTCTTCTTTACTTTACTTTGAATAATGATACTGATAATGAATGATAAAAAATCCTTCCTAACTTTACAGTGTCACTATACAAACCAAGGCCACCCAAACAATTTTTCATACAAAGTAGCCAATCACAAATAATGAGTATTTCAACAATAGATTCTGCAAAAATTTCCACATTTTCCCTTTAAAGCATATATTTTACTTTTTACTTGTGTATGTGTGTCAGGAGTGAACAAGAAACTCCAGCATTCATCATCATCCTGTTAATCAGCCTCAAACGTACATGGGATTTGTGAATTGAATTTGAAATTTGTTTGGGTTGCCTTTGTAATGTAGTCGCACTGTAAAGTCTTTGAAATAAGATTAAAAACAGCAAAAAAGAAAGAAAGAAAGAAAGAAAAAACGACATAAAAAATCGTTCCTACTGTACATTAGCACACTGACGATAAGAAACATGAAAGTATTGCGCATGTTCGCGAAAATTCGTGAGAAAATGCTGGATGCAAACTGAAAAAATGGCTTTTTGTTAAATTCATATTAATTCATTATTTATCGATATCCCTAAAAAACATTGACAATATATGTTGATAGTTGGTTAGAAAGGCTGTACTTTTCTCACAAGTTGTTGCATTCATCGAAAGCCGCTCCGCTCGACTTGTTTTCGTTTCTTTTTTTAAGCGTTCGTCAAAGTTCGCGTTAGTTCCGATCGAATTCGGAAAAAGCCGTCGATTGTCATGCGCGCGCGATCGAATCTGTTTCGTGGTTAACAATCATGACGTAACAATGCACAGTTAGTGAAGACTTCCACACAAACGACGAAAAGACGAGCAAAAGATCTCTCTTCACCTGCGCTACGTTTCCATAATAAAAAGAGCTAGAACAACCACCGAAAATGCAACAACAGACTCCACCCAAGGTAGGTGAAGTCCTTCTTTGAAGTTCAAGTTGCATTTTAAAAAGACGCATAGAATTTAATCGCTTCTTTCTACATAGTCTTCTTTCCGCATTTCACATAGATTCAAATAAAATCGTAAAATTCGAAGAAAAAGGCCACAATCCGTTTAACAAAGTAGTATTTGAGATCTGTGAATCATTTCCTATAAGTAATTACTCAATAGCAATAAAAGGACATGTATATTGTGAAACTAAATACCAGACTGACGAAGTATAAACCGAGGATTTCTTTCTTGGAAAAACTTTTGATATTAGGAAGAAATAATAGAAAAGCTAGAGCGAGATATGGAGGACGAAAAAATTTAAAAAAAATGGTACAACTAAAGATAGAAAGAAAGTAACAATGTGAAAAAGAGAGAAAAAAATATAAAAGGAAAGAAAATGATAAGAGAATGAAAGGAATAAAAGTGAGTGAAGAACGAAAGAAAAAAAGAAAAAAAAAACGAACAAAGAAAGTAAGTAAAAAAGAAAGAAAAAGGGTGTAACGAAACTAAAAACGACGAAAGATACTCAAAAAATGATTTATCAGAAAGCAAAAAAAAATCTGATTCATAATAGCATATCAAAAAATTTAAAAAAAAGCATAGAATTACTGGTAATAATATAAATCCTTTATCAACTTTTTTTTCTAAAAATCAAAATATCTAATTTCATCTCAGATACTTTTCAAAACATCCAACCATACCATTATTCATATGGAATACGTCATGGTATGGTAATACATCATTACGGGTTGATGTACGTGTGTCTACAGTATGGTAATACATCATTACGGGCTGATGTATATGTGTCTACAGTGTGGTAATACGTCATGGTATGGTAATACATCATCACGGGTTGATGTACGTAAGTCTACAGTATGGTAATACGTCATTACGGGCTGATGTATGTGTGTCTACATTATGGTAATACATCATTACGGGTTGATGTATGTGTGTCTACAGTATGGTAATACGTCATGGTATGGTAATACATCATTACGGGCTGATGTATGTGTCTACAGTATGGTAATACATCATTACGGGCTGATGTATGTGTGTTTACAGTATGGTAATACGTCATGGTATGGTAATACATCATTACGGGCTGATGTATGTGTGTCTACAGTATGGTAATACGTCGTGGTATGGTAATACCTCATTACGGGCTGATGTATGTGTGTCTACAGTATGGTAATACATCATTACGGGCTGATGTATGTGTGTCTACAGTATGGTAATACGTCATGGTATGGTAATACATCATTACGGACTGATGTATGTGTGTCTACATTATGGTAATACATCATTACGGGTTGATGTATGTGTGTCTACAGTATGGTAATACCTCATGGTATGGTAATACATCATTACGGGCTGATGTATGTGTGTCTACAGTATGGTAATACATCATGGTATGGTAATACATCATAACGGGTTGATGTAAGTGTGTCTACAGTATGGTAATACATCATTACGGGCTGATGTATGTGTGTCTACAGTATGGTAATACGTCGTGGTATGGTAATACCTCATTACGGGCTGATGTATGTGTGTCTACAGTATGGTAATACATCATTACGGGTTGATGTATGTGTGTCTACAGTATGGTAATACATCATGGTATGGTAATACATCATAACGGGTTGATGTAAGTGTGTCTACAGTATGGTATAACATCATTACGTGCTGATGTATGTGTGTCTACAGTATGGTAATACATCATGGTATGGTAATACATCATTACGGGTTGATGTAAGTGTGTCTACAGTATGGTAATACATCATTACGGGTTGATGTATGTGTGTCTACAGTATGGTAATACGTCATGGTATGGTAATACATCATTACGGGCTGATGTATGTGTGTCTACAGTATGGTAATACGTCATGGTATGGTAATACATCATTACGGGTTGATGTATGTGTGTCTACAGTGTGGTAATACGTCATGGTATGGTAATACATCATTACGGGCTGATGTATGTGTGTCTACAGTATGGTAATACGTCATGGTATTGTAATACATCATTACGGGTTGATGTATGTGTTTTTATACAGTATGGTAATACAACATTACGGGCTGATGTATGTATGTCTACAGTATGGTAATACATCATTACGGGCTGATGTTTGTGTGTCTACAGTATGGTAATACATCATTACGGGCTGATGTATGTATGTCTACAGTATGGTAATACATCATTACGGGCTGATGTATGTGTCTACAGTATGGTAATACATCATTACGGGCTGATGTTTGTGTGTCTACAGTATGGTAATACATCATTACGGGCTGATGTATGTGTGTCTACAGTATGGTAATACGTCATGGTATGGTAATACATCATTACGTGTTGATGTATGTGTGTCTACAGTATGGTAATACATCATTACGGGTTCATGTTTGTGTGTCTACAGTATGGTAATACGTCATGGTATGGTAATACATCATCACGGGTTGATGTACGTGTGTCTACAGTATGGTATACATCATTACGGGTTGATGTGTGTGTGTCTACAGTATGGTAATACATCATGGTATGGTAATACATCATTACGGGTTGATGTATTTGTATCTACAGTATGGTAATACGTCATGGTATGGTAATACATCATCACGGGTTGATGTACGTGTGACTACAGTATGGTATACATCATTACGGGCTGATGTGTGTGTGTCTACAGTATGGTAATACATCATGGTATGGTAATACATCATTACGGGTTGATGTATTTGTATCTACAGTATGGTAATACGTCATGGTATGGTAATACATCATTACGGGCTGATGTATGTGTGTCTACAGTATGGTAATACGTCATGGTATGGTAATACATCATTACGGGCTGTATGTATGTCTACAGTATGGTAATACATCATGGTATGGTAATACATCATTACGGGTTGATGTATGTGTCTTCAGTATGGTAATACATCATGGTATGGTAATACATCATTACGGGCTGATGTATGTGTGTCTACAGTATGGTAATACATCATGGTATGGTAATACATCATTACGGGTTGATGTATGTGTGTCTACAGTATGGTAATACATCATGGTATGGTAATACATCATTACGGGCTGATGTATGTGTGTCTACAGTATGGTAATACATCATTACGGGCTGATGTATGTGTGTCTACAGTATGGTAATACATCATTACGGGCTGATGTATGTGTGTCTACAGTGTGGTAATACGTCATGGTATGGTAATACATCATTACGGGTTGATGTATGTGTGTCTACAGTATGGTAATACATCATGGTATGGTAATACATCATTACGGGTTGATGTATGTGTCTTCAGTATGGTAATACATCATGGTATGGTAATACATCATCACGGGCTGATGTATGTGTGTCTACATTATGGTAATACATCATTACGGGTTGATGTATGTGTGTCTACAGTATGGTAATACATCATTACGGGCTGATGTATGTGTGTCTACAGTATGGTAATACATCATTACGGGCTGATGTATGTATGTCTACAGTATGGTAATACATCATGGTATGGTAATACATCATTACGGGTTGATATATGTGTGTGTACAGTATGGTAATACATCATTACGGGTTGATGTATGTGTCTTCAGTATGGTAATACATCATGGTATGGTAATACATCATAACGGGTTGATGTAAGTGTGTCTACAGTATGGTAATACATCATTACGGGCTGATGTATGTGTGTCTACAGTATGGTAATACGTCGTGGTATGGTAATACCTCATTACGGGCTGATGTATGTGTGTCTACAGTATGGTAATACATCATTACGGGTTGATGTATGTGTGTCTACAGTATGGTAATACATCATGGTATGGTAATACATCATAACGGGTTGATGTAAGTGTGTCTACAGTATGGTATAACATCATTACGTGCTGATGTATGTGTGTCTACAGTATGGTAATACATCATGGTATGGTAATACATCATTACGGGTTGATGTAAGTGTGTCTACAGTATGGTAATACATCATTACGGGTTGATGTATGTGTGTCTACAGTATGGTAATACGTCATGGTATGGTAATACATCATTACGGGCTGATGTATGTGTGTCTACAGTATGGTAATACGTCATGGTATGGTAATACATCATTACGGGTTGATGTATGTGTGTCTACAGTGTGGTAATACGTCATGGTATGGTAATACATCATTACGGGCTGATGTATGTGTGTCTACAGTATGGTAATACGTCATGGTATTGTAATACATCATTACGGGTTGATGTATGTGTTTTTATATAGTATGGTAATACAACATTACGGGCTGATGTATGTATGTCTACAGTATGGTAATACATCATTACGGGCTGATGTTTGTGTGTCTACAGTATGGTAATACATCATTACGGGCTGATGTATGTATGTCTACAGTATGGTAATACATCATTACGGGCTGATGTATGTGTCTACAGTATGGTAATACATCATTACGGGCTGATGTTTGTGTGTCTACAGTATGGTAATACATCATTACGGGCTGATGTATGTGTGTCTACAGTATGGTAATACGTCATGGTATGGTAATACATCATTACGTGTTGATGTATGTGTGTCTACAGTATGGTAATACATCATTACGGGTTCATGTTTGTGTGTCTACAGTATGGTAATACGTCATGGTATGGTAATACATCATCACGGGTTGATGTACGTGTGTCTACAGTATGGTATACATCATTACGGGCTGATGTGTGTGTGTCTACAGTATGGTAATACATCATGGTATGGTAATACATCATTACGGGTTGATGTATTTGTATCTACAGTATGGTAATACGTCATGGTATGGTAATACATCATCACGGGTTGATGTACGTGTGACTACAGTATGGTATACATCATTACGGGCTGATGTGTGTGTGTCTACAGTATGGTAATACATCATGGTATGGTAATACATCATTACGGGTTGATGTATTTGTATCTACAGTATGGTAATACGTCATGGTATGGTAATACATCATTACGGGCTGATGTATGTGTGTCTACAGTATGGTAATACGTCATGGTATGGTAATACATCATTACGGGCTGTATGTATGTCTACAGTATGGTAATACATCATGGTATGGTAATACATCATTACGGGTTGATGTATGTGTCTTCAGTATGGTAATACATCATGGTATGGTAATACATCATTACGGGCTGATGTATGTGTGTCTACAGTATGGTAATACATCATGGTATGGTAATACATCATTACGGGTTGATGTATGTGTGTCTACAGTATGGTAATACATCATGGTATGGTAATACATCATTACGGGCTGATGTATGTGTGTCTACAGTATGGTAATACATCATTACGGGCTGATGTATGTGTGTCTACAGTATGGTAATACATCATTACGGGCTGATGTATGTGTGTCTACAGTGTGGTAATACGTCATGGTATGGTAATACATCATTACGGGTTGATGTATGTGTGTCTACAGTATGGTAATACATCATGGTATGGTAATACATCATTACGGGTTGATGTATGTGTCTTCAGTATGGTAATACATCATGGTATGGTAATACATCATCACGGGCTGATGTATGTGTGTCTACATTATGGTAATACATCATTACGGGTTGATGTATGTGTGTCTACAGTATGGTAATACATCATTACGGGCTGATGTATGTGTGTCTACAGTATGGTAATACATCATTACGGGCTGATGTATGTATGTCTACAGTATGGTAATACATCATGGTATGGTAATACATCATTACGGGTTGATATATGTGTGTGTACAGTATGGTAATACATCATTACGGGTTGATGTATGTGTCTTCAGTATGGTAATACATCATGGTATGGTAATACATCATCACGGGCTGATGTATGTGTGTCTACATTATGGTAATACATCATTACGGGTTGATGTATGTGTGTCTACAGTATGGTAATACATCATTACGGGCTGATGTATGTGTGTCTACAGTATGGTAATACATCATTACGGGCTGATGTATGTATGTCTACAGTATGGTAATACATCATGGTATGGTAATACATCATTACGGGTTGATGTATGTGTGTCTACAGTATGGTAATACATCATTACGGGTTGATGTATGTGTGTCTACAGTATGGTAATACATCATTACGGGCTGATGTATGTGTGTCTACAGTATGGTAATACATCATTACGGGCTGATGTATGTGTGTCTACAGTATGGTAATACATCATTACGGGCTGATGTTTGTGTGTCTACATTATGGTAATACATCATTACGGGTTCATGTTTGTGTGTCTACAGTATGGTAATACATCATGGTATGGTAATACATCATTACGGGTTGATGTATGTGTGTCTACAGTATGGTAATACATCATGGTATGGTAATACATCATTACGGGCTGATGTATGTGTGTCTACAGTATGGTAATACATCATGGTATGGTAATACATCATTACGGGCTGATGTATGTGTGTCTACATTATGGTAATACATCATTACGGGTTGATGTATGTGTGTCTACAGTATGGTAATACATCATTACGGGCTGATGTATGTGTGTCTACAGTATGGTAATACATCATGGTATGGTAATACATCATTACGGGCTGATGTATGTGTGTCTACAGTATGGTAATACATCATTACGGGCTGATGTATGTGTGTCTACATTATGGTAATACATCATTACGGGTTGATGTATGTGTGTCTACAGTATGGTAATACATCATTACGGGCTGATGTATGTGTGTCTACAGTATGGTAATACATCATTACGGGCTGATGTCTGTGCGTCTACAGTATGGTAATACGTCATGGTATGGTAATACATCATTACGGGTTGATGTATGTGTGTCTACAGTATGGTAATACATCATGGTATGGTAATACATCATTACGGGCTGATGTATGTGTGTCTACATTATGGTAATACATCATTACGGGTTGATGTTTGTGTGTCTACAGTATGGTAATACATCATTACGGGCTGATGTATGTGTGTCTACAGTATGGTAATACATCATTACGGGCTGATGTATGTGTGTCTACAGTATGGTAATACATCATTACGGGTTGATGTTTGTGTGTCTACATTATGGTAATACATCATTACGGGTTGATGTTTGTGTGTCTACAGTATGGTAATACATCATGGTATGGTAATACATCATTACGGGCTGATGTATGTGTGTCTACATTATGGTAATACATCATTACGGGCTGATGTATGTGTGTCTACAGTATGGTAATACATCATGATATGGTAATACATCATTACGGGTTGATGTATGTGTGTCTACAGTATGGTAATACATTATTACGGGTTGATGTATGTGTGTCTACAGTATGGTAATACATCATGGTATGGTAATACATCATTACGGGCTGATGTATGTGTGTCTACATTATGGTAATACATCATTACGGGTTGATGCATGTGTGTCTACAGTATGGTAATACATCATGGTATGGTAATACATCATTACGGGCTGATGTATGTGTGTCTACATTATGGTAATACATCATTACGGGTTGATGTATGTGTGTCTACAGTATGGTAATACATCATTACGGGCTGATGTATGTGTGTCTACATTATGGTAATACATCATTACGGGTTGATGTATGTGTGTCTACAGTATGGTAATACATCATTACGGGCTGATGTATGTGTGTCTACATTATGGTAATACATCATTACGGGTTGATGTATGTGTGTCTACAGTATGGTAATACATCATTACGGGCTGATGTATGTGTGTCTACAGTATGGTAATACATCATTACGGGCTGATGTATGTGTGTCTACAGTATGGTAATACATCATGGTATGGTAATACATCATTACGGGCTGATGTATGTGTGTCTACATTATGGTAATACATCATTACGGGTTGATGTATGTGTGTCTACAGTATGGTAATACATCATGGTATGGTAATACATCATTACGGGTTGATGTATGTGTGTCTACAGTGTGGTAATACATCATTACGGGTTGATGTATGTGTCTACATTATGGTAATACATCATTACGGGTTGATGTATGTGTGTCTACTGTATGGTAATACGTCATGGTATGGTAATACATCATTACGGGCTGATGTATGTGTGTCTACAGTATGGTAATACATCATTACGGGCTGATGTATGTGTGTCTACATTATGGTAATACATCATTACGGGTTGATGTATGTGTGTCTACAGTATGGTAATACGTCATGGTATGGTAATACATCATTACGGGCTGATGTATGTGTGTCTACAGTATGGTAATACGTCATGGTATGGTAATACATCATTACGGGCTGATGTATGTGTGTCTACATTATGGTAATACATCATTACGGGTTGATGTATGTGTGTCTACAGTATGGTAATACGTCATGGTATGGTAATACATCATTACGGGCTGATGTATGTGTGTCTACAGTATGGTAATACGTCATGGTATGGTAATACATCATTACGGGCTGATGTATGTGTGTCTACAGTATGGTAATACATCATTACGGGCTGATGTATGTGTGTCTACAGTATGGTAATACATCATTACGGGCTGATGTATGTGTGTCTACAGTATGGTAATACATCATTACGGGCTGATGTATGTGTGTCTACAGTATGGTAATACATCATTACGGGCTGATGTTTGTGTGTCTACAGTATGGTAATACATCATTACGGGCTGATGTATGTGTGTCTACAGTATTTTAATACATCATTACGGGCTGATGTTTGTGTGTCTACAGTATGGTAATACATCATTACGGGCTGATGTATGTGTGTCTACAGTATTTTAATACATCATTACGGGCTGATGTATGTGTGTCTACAGTTTGGTAATACATCATTACGGGCTGATGTATGTGTGTCTACAGTTTGGTAATACATCATTACGGGCTGATGTATGTGTGTCTACAGTATTTTAATACATCATTACGGGCTGATGTTTGTGTGTCTACAGTATGGTAATACATCATTACGGGCTGATGTATGTGTGTCTACAGTATGGTAATACATCATTACGGGCTGATGTTTGTGTGTCTACAGTATGGTAATACATCATTACGGGCTGATGTATGTGTGTCTACAGTATTTTAATACATCATTACGGGCTGATGTATGTGTGTCTACAGTTTGGTAATACATCATTACGGGCTGATGTATGTGTGTCTACAGTATGGTAATACATCATTACGGGCTGATGTATGTGTGTCTACAGTATGGTAATACGTCATGGTATGGTAATACATCATTACGGGCTGATGTATGTGTGTCTACAGTTTGGTAATACATCATTACGGGCTGATGTATGTGTGTCTACAGTATGGTAATACATCATTACGGGCTGATGTATGTGTGTCTACAGTATGGTAATACGTCATGGTATGGTAATACATCATTACGGGCTGATGTATGTGTGTCTACAGTATGGTAATACATCATGGTATGGTAATACATCATTACGGGCTGATGTATGTGTGTCTACAGTATTTTAATACATCATTAAGGGCTGATGTATGAATAACTACATACTAGTTATAGAATGGGTTTGAGTGGTATACCGTGGAATATCCCACGAGCGACTTGTAGTTTCTAAAATGTTGTAATAAAATACAAGTGACGAGTGGGATATCTACAGCATGCCACGAGAAACCATTGTATAACCATTGTATTCCACACCATAGAAAATACAAATGCGTAGATTCATCGCGAAGTGCATGATGGGATGGAAGAGCGGAATGCCGAAGAATATACAACGGCTTTTCTGCTTACTGATTGGCATCATTTTCTATGGTGTTGGATAAATTATCGTATATGGTAATATGTTGGTGAGTAGCTTTTTTAACATTTTATTTATTTATTTTAACTGATCCAAATACTTTTAATATTTAAAAATATTTATAAATTTATATTACACATATTTAAAATGTTTTAGTGATCTTAAGGTAAAATGGCGAACGATTTGGTAGTTACATATCAGTAGTTAGGAAATTTTATCAGAGCTCGTACAGCTGTCACAATTTCGTCCATCTTTTCGACTCCTAAGAAGAACAGGAAACAGTTGTAATCAGCGTGGAAAGGTAGGTTTTTGGAATGTAAGAAGTAACGATTTTATAACAGCATCATGCAGCAGCAGCAAGAGGAGGAGGAGGAGGAGGAGGAGGAGGAGGAGGATACATCAAGGATAGTACAGTACAAGAGGTAACTATGTGATTACCTAATAGTTTGCAGAGTTCTTTGACCATGCTTTGGAAAGGAGGGAAGAATTCATCATATTGTTCAAGTCGCTGGATTACTCTAGTAAAAAAGAACAACATGGTGAAACAGTGACTTACGAGACGATGACAAGACTCGAGACCTCCCTCCACGCTGTTCATAATCACATTACGATAAATAGGAACTGGTAACAATTTTTTTGTTTTGCATTGAATAGACCTCATCGGCTTGGGGTAATGTTGTCCCATTTCAGACCACGTGTCATTCTCTTGAGAATAAGATTCTTTGTTTGAGTTGTATCCATATTCATGTGTCTTCTCATGCGCAACCGTTACTGTGCAGACACACTAACCGGGACCACTTAAATGAAACTGACCAATCAGACCGCAGGAAACTAGACAAAGATTGAACTGATAACAGCGTTAGCCAATCAGATTATCACGTTCTCACGCTCTTTTTATATCGATGTGCTATCTGATTGGCCGGTTAGAAATATTGAACTAAATATCGCAATATGATTGGTTAATGACACTAGTTTATCAAAGTGGTCCCGGTTGGAGTATCCGCACAGTAAACAATGATATGATACTCTGGGGAATGACACGTGGTCTGAAATGGGACAACATTACACCCAAGCCGATGAGGTCTATTGTGGTATGCAATAGACCTAATCACCCCCCTATGTAAATTGCCCAATTCAAACAATGTGATGTTTACATGATGTTTCCTGGAGAATTGTTCTTTTCTTTTTCTGAAGTTTATTCCTTCATAATCATGTGGATATGAAAATATTATAAAGAAATAGTTCTCCAGACAACATCATGTAAACATCACGAGGGTTGAATTGGACAACTTACATACGAAGGTGATTAGGTCTATTAAGTAGAATACGTGGAAAAGATTGTCAGTCATTCAGCCATTCCCTGCGTTACACTTAATTCCCTAAATCATTAGTCTTATAACTCATACATACCCTGTGAGATCATCGACTTTGAGCAGATGTTTGGCTTTGCTCAGTTTACCAACTGCATTGACCACGTCTCCTGACTTACAGCTTGCATCTTCAAGATAAGTGCATCACGGGTGAGTACCACAACTTTCAACATGTTTAATATTAACTACCTCAATGAGTTGGGACGGCGGTGGTAACACTCAGCATCCGAGACACCTTGTACTAATTTTTTTATTGTTTTGACCCCAGGAAGGGATCTAGTGCAAGGGGTCTATGTAAACTACCCCCCCCCCCTTTAAACGAGCAGTTGTGCCACAATAAACACCAGAAATGAAAAAAAGCACCCCGATATTAGTATAAGAAAGCAAAATTTCAGCTCCTATAACGTTGAATATAGGAGATACTGTCATTATACATCAAATCATTTTTTTATGACGTTGGATGGCAAAATGCGTTGGATGGCAAGGGTGTACCGATAAGGAGAGGGGAAGGCAAACATGAAATGTAACGAGCCAAGAACTCACCTAGGTTGAGTAGTTCTCTGATAGTATGCATAGCATTGTACACCTCACCAACCCTCATGTACAGTTCATTCATACGAGGAAATACACCAGACACGCTTGTCACATCAAACAGTTTTTGAAAATGCGCAACAATACTTTGTAACTGTTCCAGACTCGGTTTCTCTGATCCTCGAAGATCACTTGGTCGAGCTCGTCTGTCTTCATTACTTAGGGATTCAACTAATGCTTTGAGCTCCTTTACTCTTAGCGGCTTGTTGTCTTTGGGTTGGAACATGGTTTCTGGTTTCCATGGTAACAAGTTGATGGATAGGTCAATGATGGCTTTCTGCAGATCCTGTGGAAAGTCCAAACAGATGAGTTCTTTCAATATGCTGGATTCATAGAAAACAAAACAAGTTGGCAGCTAAGCAAACAAGTAGAAATGCACAACCTCTCTGAGAGCCAAGCAAGTGAAAAAAAACGAACGTCCAAGTCACGACGAAGGCACTACACCTCCGTCCAGCGCTTTTGATCTTGGTTGGGCTGCCTGTGCTTCATTTAGCGCGCGTTAACTAACACGGAGACGAAGGACTTTGCGAAAGTCTACTATTCCACTTACTCTAACAGATCGTAGTTCTTTAGCCCATAGTCGTAATGTCGGTAAGATATTCTGCCAGGCTCTCTGACAGAACACTGCATGTGTGTCTACACTCTGGTGCAGGTGTTCAGGAGGAAGCTTCGGGGTGCCCTTCTCTTCAGTCAGGGTCAACGTGTCTGTTATAAGCTGCCAAGAAAAATGACACAACAACATCAAGTCATGAGTAAATTGAATGCCATCACATGATTGGACTATTTAAGTACCTTCTCCATGGCTGGAAAAGCCTCAGTCATCAAGTCAATAGACTTCAATCTGTCTGCAAGATCTCTTAAATCAAGAACTGCAAGATCAGAGCAAATCTCCTGAAGGTAAGAACAAATGAAACAAATTGTTACACATATTTATCATGCGCGGTGGAATTTTCTTCACGCTATTGCATTGTCGTGTTAACATAGTTTTTATACACCTAATTGCAAGAATTTGCGTCTACGTTGCGCTTACAAGCTTCGATGTATCAAATTTTTCTAGCTACCATGTGTCCAAAGCCTGTAATTCACTAAGGACGCAAGGACAATGCAAGGTAATGTCACTTTTTCTTTGGCTTGTGTGAGGGTTTCGTCAAAAGTAGGCTGAATCAAGATTCAGA
This sequence comes from Anthopleura xanthogrammica, assembly GCA_964019055.1. Classification (NCBI taxonomy): domain Eukaryota; kingdom Metazoa; phylum Cnidaria; class Anthozoa; order Actiniaria; family Actiniidae; genus Anthopleura; species Anthopleura xanthogrammica. The sequence continues at coordinate 587,975 of OZ025206.1, read as the reverse complement.
ACAATTTCAGTCTTCACTTCTTATACGAAACCAATTTTTTTGTGAGGGCAAACTGTACAATCCCTGCAACAGATCACTATACCAAGAATGCATGCGCAACCAAGCTTCAAGGGCCACAAAACCATATTGGGGATACTGCACAGCAAATTATAGTTTAAAGATGACATGCATCCACGGATTTTAAGGTATGAGTGGACATGTTAACGCATTAGACGTCATAAACGTTTACCTTAAGATAGTCCCTGCACACATCAATGGGCAGTAAGTCAATGTCGTCAACCTATTGAACAACAGCAAAAGAAAATTGTAAATTACATCAAGTACCTATCAACCCCGACGGTTTAGTTTGAAAATCACTTCTACATGTAGGGTATAATACGATGGCACAGTCTTACAGGATATGGACTTGTCATTTCACACTAAAACTAATAACTAACAAGGCAGAATAAGGTCTACTCACATGAGTCGAGTATCTTTTAGTTTGAACCGCTTCAGTTGAGTCTTTTTCTATATGTCGTTTGCGCGAAGGTGGTCTGCAGGGCAGTAATAACATGGAACAACACATAAAGAAGAGGCTACTACTGCATATAGTTCATATATACGTGAGTTGTAAAGCAAATATTTCATCCAGTAAGCAACCTGAACCTTACATTAGATTGTTCTCTGCCAGGATTCTTTCTAATTTTTTGTTGTATTTTCGGGTTTTCTTCAATTCTTCTGGCATAGGCCTGTATCAGGACAAAGAAAAATGACAACTACTTTTACAAAAGCTGATTGCGACAGAGCACAGGAAAGCCATTATGACATGACTAGTTTGGGTATCTGCAGACATCGATTTTACAGAATCCTATTCTGTTGATTATGGTAAACAACGCGGACACATCTCAGATAGACAGGTTTATGTACGAGTGGGAAACGATACAACAAATTCGTGGTCGTAAGATAACCCAACCGTACCGTATCGTACCGTAGGCGTAACTACACGTTGTGATTACAGGAATTACTGGAAGACAATAGGAAACCATTTCAATGGCATACCATAACGTACGTGCTCTAAGTCAGTACTGTACGTTTCCCACTCATACGTAAATCATTCTCATGGGATACCATTTCAGTGTTGCGGCATTTCGTAACGTGTGCATGTTGTAAGTCAATATCATATGTTTCCCACTCATACGATAACCATTGGCTTATGGGAAGCCATTTCAATGTTACGGAATGTCGTACCGTGTACGTGCTGCATGTAAGTCAGTACCGTATGTTTTCCACTCATACGATGGCTAATCTTATGGGAAGCCATTTCAATGTTACGGCATGTCGTACCGTGTACGTGCTGTAAATCGACAGTACCGTATATTTCTCACTCATACAATAACCATTTTTATGGGAAGCCATTTCCATGTTGCGGAATGTCGGTCCTTGTGTGATGTAAGTTTCCCACTCATGCAAAAGCCACTCTAATGGCAGGCAAAGGAACAGTAACTACAGCTCTTATAGTACATGTATACTGGCAGACTATTGAGTTTGATTCACTGTGTCACCTTATCTGGAGTTCCATCTTCAAGTGTGTGTTTTCACTCTCTAACAGTTTGATGAGTTTCTTGGCATCTTTGAGGTGTTTTTCATAGTACTGAAAAAGGAAAAAAAATATATGCTATTTTATTTTACTTTCAACATGCATCTAAGAGACCAAGATCTAGCAGTAGCTAACGACAATGCTTTGAAACGCTTGCCACACCCATCCCACATTGCAATCTTGTGAACAGAAGATGTCTGAAGCAATCAGTACTTACGATAATCTTGTCCTCTATTTCTTTAATTTTCCTTGGTGGCTGCACAGCAGCATATTGTGGTTGTTCTTCCTTCCTCCATCGTCCACCTGAACCAGTTTTGGGTCCACATTCTACCGGTGAGGGTCTGCCAGGAAATGACTGGCCTTCTTCACTTGTTTCTCCAGATGCAAGGTTATCTGAATCCTCTTCAGTTACCGTCTTAGGGTCACTCTCTATGTCCCCATAGGATCCGACATACGAAGCATTATGGTTGTCTCTTTCCCTCCTATCAAATACATGGCTCCATTATCAAAAAAGCATCAAACAATTGATATAGCTTGCTGATCATGAGGCAAACAGAGAGCAGGGAGGAGAGGGTAGGAAACAATTGCAGAGCTACATGTGTAGGTAAGTACCTCTAACTAAAGATAATATAAATCAAATCCATCAAATAGGCCCTTGCACTAATGCCTACTAGATGGTATATTTATTTGGGCACCAAAGCAGTAGTACAGGGATGGTGATAATAATAATAATAAACTTTATTAATGTGTCAGTAATTCCTAGCTCGCACTCAGTACAAGCTAATTGAGGACACCTGTCTACCTGTCTACTATTTAACAAATAGAAAACGTTTGCCGTGTTTACATAGCCTGATATAAACATGAGGGAAATTTGGGAGAAGTCGAGAGCTGTTGTGTAAAACCGAGCCGCAGACGAGGTTTACACAGAGCTCAAGGCTTCTCCCAAACTTTCCCGAGTGTTTATATCAGGCTATGTAAACACGGCATAACGTTTTCTATTTGTTTTATAAAATATTGAAATTGCCGTGTTTACATAGCCTCATGTAAACACGGCTATCAGCCAATCAGAGCACGCGTTATATCTGAACTATTTTATAAAAAATTATATAATAATAAAACTTCCCCTCCTACCCATTATCTGATCATCACTCTAATATGTACACTTCTTAAAATATATACAAAGGTAATAATTTGAAACTAAGTATAATTATTAAGACTAAGGCCGAGTCTAGATGTCGAAATCCCACATGCAGCAATAATGCATTTTTTACCCAAAGAGATTAAAAAAGGTATTTAATGCAACCGACTTAATCTACTTCTTTATCAAGGGCTGTTAGTATTGAAACTACAATTAAAAATACTTGGACCCCCATACTTGATCACCAGAAGTGAGCATCACAGGTCACATTTCTAAAATTCTAGCATGAACACTAGGAAAGCCTTTTATATTTCAGGATTCTCAGGAAGAAACCTCTTTGGTTCAGACCTTTATTTTGGGATATTATATTATAATTACTTGCAAGGAGTTTTACAGCCTAGAGATACTTACTTGAGAAGCTCAAGCTCTTCTTTCAGATCAACTATCTTTGCTTCATAGCTATCAATAATCTCCAACATCCTGCAAATAATGTGCACAGTATGACAGTTTTCTTCCTTCTTTCTTTCTTTCCTCACTCCATCCTTTCGAAAATGCAGCTATTTTAACTACATGCAATTAGCAAGGCATCATCAGAACTGTTAAATCAGGTTGTAGTGAAATGATGATATGATAAAATGAGCCAGCTTTTGATTAATAACTAGACTGTTAACAGTTCCTCTTTTCCATCCTAATTTAATCAACCCCACTCCTGCATGTACAAGGCAGGGAAAATCCTGACTCGACTAGGAGGGAAAAGAAGGACTGTTAACAGTCTAATCAATAACTGCTAAACATGATTTGTATGTGATATCTCTCTTTGGTCACTTGGCTACCTTTGGTCCACTGCATTCTGTTTGTGAGGAGCTCTGTTTTTAAAGTTTCGAAAAATCTTTGTCTGTCTGTCCATCTTTGCCTCTTCCTGGAAGATACAAAGAGGAAAAATATCTTATCTGTATATTACCCTAAAATGTTGAATACGGTAAGTTTCTTATTATCCAATTTTTTTCTGTTACTGAACATTGTAAATCGTATTACGCACACCATAAATTATTTGAAGAGTGCAAATATTGCAGGATATTTGTACTCACTCCAGGCTTTCCCATAGTAACATTAGTTGTACTCTACTGAGTAAAGTTGGGTAATAAAAATTAGTATTACCTTGTGAACAAGATCTTGACATCTCTTCTGTAGCCTAGCAACCTCATCATCCTTCTTGGCTATCTTCTGTTCCATCTGGTTGAACAAAGCCATGACTTCACTTTTTGACATCTGTAGATCATTAACCTCTTCACCATGGCGATGGAGCTCTGATAACCTACGGTCCTCCATTTCCTGAATAACAAAAGCTAATAATCATTAAAATCCCATAACAATTGATCCCATGATTTACTCATGAATATGTACCATGAAAAATCTGCGAAAAGGACACAGAAAATATTATGGCTTTTTCATAGGTTTTGGTTTTGAAGTGAGAGCAAATATAGAAGGGGTGAATCAAATGCTTACCACTTTTTCATTGCTAATTTAGTGCTGGTCTAGATAACCACCACGACAGGGAAATCAGGCAATACACTGCTGTCAATCAAACAAATTGTTTGGTACCTTTATATACTGATTGATGACAGTGTATTGCAGGATTGATGGCATTGAATCAAAAAACTACCAGTATTAATACCTGAACATTGAATTGCTGTGTTTCCAGTTGTTGTTCCAACTCCCTTATCTAGAAATAGATTTCAGTGATGAATGTCGATTAATTTATTTTTCAATTTCAATATGTAATCATACTCCATCAGTAATTACTATTTTTCTTGCAGCTCATTACCTCAGTCTCGTATCTGTGAATAGTCTCAATCTGTTCCTTGTTTTCTCTTCTACAAAATAATGAACAGTCAGAAATTAGTAACATTAGATTTTTATTACTAAGGCTCTAAAATGGCATACTGCAAGGTAATGGTAAGGTGGGTATATTCATTCTTATTTTATGTGTAAATAAAACTTACTGCATTCTGTTGGATGCTGAAATCAGTTCCTGCACAAGTGCTTGTCTTCTATCACAGTCTGACATCAAGCTTTCGAGGGTATGACGCAGATGCTGTGTTGTGTGCTCTTCAAGGATAACAGCACCTGAAAATATCAACAAATCTTCATTTCAGGGACCACAGCTAGAGCAGAGCAGCCAGATACATGTGAGAATCAAGGTTGGTTAGCCCTGCATGCCCAGACATACAGTAGCTAGATTGTTTCAAGGTTTCAACAAAATGTGAAGGTTTGATTAGAGGGGCCAACTTGACATGACTTGATTAACCTATTAATTCTATACCAATTAACATGAATGATTGCAATGGAGAAGATGGACAGATTATAATATGGAGATACAATTCTTTTGTTTTCTTACTAACATATACCTTTAGGTATTTGGTCAATCCTGCTTCTAGGTAAAACCATGACAGGGTGGAACCCATGGTGTCGTAGCTGCCGATTAACTTCTGACCAATCAGAAATAGCCCCAGTCTACAATTACAGAATCAATATCATAGATAAGAGAAGCATAATGAATATTAATTAATAATAATTAATAAAGGTTCTCAAATATTATATATACTCACTGTTCTAGGAGATTCTTGAGCTGATTCATCTGCAATATTGAAACAAATTGGAAACCAGTTAATAAATCATATCCAGAAACTCATATAAATCATCCTGAATGTAAGCGCACAGGTAAATTTTCAAATTAATTGTGTAAACTGATAAATAGAACTGATAATCCATATATACAGGATAGCAAGATAGCTGTACCTGGGATATCTCCATAAGTACCACTGATAGTCAGCATGTCTGAGGTACTATTCTGCAGTCAAACAGCAAGGAAAAAGTACAGTTAGAAATCAAATGCATCATGCATGATCATGTGGAGAAATAACACTGTTATTTATAAATACCTTCGCTAGAGCTTATAAGCCACTAAGTATGATATCTATAGCTAAAAATGACTAACCAAACAGTCTTGATTTTAAAGATTAAAGACATTAAAGTCATGAATCAAAAACAAAACCAGTTCTCGAGTTAGCTGCGTCTACAACAGCTGATCTGATCGTTACTAAGGAACCACATCCAAGCCATTCTAGGCTTCCATATTGCATTGTAGGGTAGTTATTTACCCAACCACTTGAACAATTCAATACAATTCGTTGTCACATGAGACAAATTAGTTTGTAAACAAAGAACAGGTTTTGTTGTCAAAACAACAAACAATAAAATAACACTAAAATACATGATATAATATCTACATACCTCATCCATGGTGAAATACGTATTCTCTCGTTGTCTCAGTTAATTTAACTTAATTATACAATATATAAAAATATTTTAAAAACATTAAAACACCAAAAGCTAAAAAGTCACAGTTCGTCCGCCATCTTGAATGTTCAACGTACTGCTACCCAAATATGGTAACTGCTCATTTACATATTCGCATAAATTATGCAAATCAGCGATATTTTAAATTTAGAAATTCTTATAATAATACCTCTGATATCGATAGAAGCTAAGAATATCTTTAAAAATTCGAGAGAATAAATATTTTTTCTACATTTGATCAAATGGGAAAATTATGTAAATCAGCAGTTTCCCGAAGCCTCTCTGAAACATATTTTTGTTTAAAATTTCTTACCTAAAAAATTATATGAAAATGTTTCTACAAAGGAGGTAAGTAAATTATTGAAAATTCGAAAGTAAAGAAATGCAATGTTAGCTTTTTTCTGTATTCACAATTTTTTTTTTAAATATTAAAATATTAGGAAGTTTGGTAATTTTGGCGGGAATTTTTTGACCAATAAGATTGATTCTGTTGCTCACCTCGCACCAAGTCCCTCTCCTTGTTCGACGCACGTGGAACAAGTCAAGTCAAGATGGCGGCTGCGAATGAAGTGGGGAATTTAGGTGAGTTATGGCCATGTTTTATCACTATTCTTTCCTCAAAACAACAAATTGATAAACCTAAAACATTAACCTTTACGTGAAGGACTTTTGTGGCTATTGTTTTCAGTCATGAGTTGTGTTAAAATACGATTATAATTCATATTTTTATTCTATCTTGATCGTTTCATAATTTTGACAGCTCTTCTAAGCGTATCCAACAAACAAGGCCTTGTAGAGTTTGCTAAGAAACTTCATGAATTTGGGTTCAGACTTATCGCTTCTGGAGGAACAGCAAATGCTATAAGAACTGCCAATATTCCAGTCAGGTGAATTTTTAAAAATTGATATCATAGTGATGGAGGTTCGTTGGATGAATTCGCTCAAACTACCTAACCCTATGAGAGCAGTTTTCTTTGAGAGTATAAAGTTTTATATGCCGTATTCTGTGTGTACAGACATCTATTGTCTGATAGCAATATTTAAGTGGGGGGGGGGGGGGGGGTTGCATGCTGAGCTGGGGGGGGGGGGGGGGTGGTGATCCGAGTACCACCCCCAGACATAAACATGCATAGATTATTAGGGATGATGCAAATGATATTCTATTATTATTTTATTTACTGATTCTTGTTTTTGTTTCAGGGATGTATCGGAGATCACCAATGCACCTGAAATGCTGGGTGGTAGAGTCAAAACACTCCACCCTGCTGTACATGGAGGTATGGTGATCATACAGTGAATACTATTTATAAATATTTCCAAGTCAAGGATACTATATATTTAAGATATACTGTACTACATAAATACATATAAATAATGTGATTTTCTTGGGTTGTATTATAGGTATTTTGGCCAGGATAACTGATAGTGACAAGGCCGATATGGTCAAGCAAGGTCATGAGTATATAAGGTAAGCAGATGTAGAGATTCTGTTTTTCTCCTATTCAGCATAATTGTGCATGAGGGTCACAGGTTGGCCTGTAAACAGTTTATGTTAGCTACTCTGATTAAAAAAATATTATTATTATGATGGCCTGGGGGGGGGGGGGGTATGTTAGGTAGTCTTAAATATTTTGTATGGTGATGCTCCGCCTAGACTCTTAACCACTTACACATTCATTTACCTTTGCCTGAAAAGTTACCCATTTCATATACCTTTATTTTCGAAGCAGGTCAGATATGAATATCGATCGTCATGTAAAACGGCATGCAAGATCAGCTTCGTAATTGTAGCTTCCCCTTTCCTTTTTTATACCTAAACTCACAAATTCCCATCCCTTTTCCATACCTCCGAGTGGAGCACCCTCGTATAATCAACCATAGGGAGTACCCCCCTCCCAGGGATGATGGTGATAAAGCTGCTGATGATGATGTCTGTTGGTATTCAATGAACTCTTTTTTATTTTACTTTATTTTTTAGAGTTGTGGTTTGCAATTTGTACCCATTTGTGAAGACAGTAGCAAAAGAAGGAGTTACAGTAGCTGATGCTGTAGAGCAAATTGATATAGGTAAAATAATCAGTGTGATGAACTTTTGAAAGCCTTGAGATGTTTTGTTAGATTTGTTACTTAATATAATGATTTGTATACTGTGTTAGGTGGAGTGACATTACTGAGGGCCGCAGCCAAGAATCATGCTAGAGTTACTGTAGTATGTGACCCTGATGATTACAATAAGTAAGTTTGTAACTTTTGTTAATAGCAAAGAATATATACCATCTCGCGTTTGATGTGGTCAGGTTTTCAACCAATAGGATACCATACGTAACCTACTGACATCCCACTAACAACCTATTGATGTCACCTGCAGACACTGATTTTGGGGTTACATGCATGTATTCTTTCAAATCACCCATAATGTCATACCATATGTCAGGCTTTCTTGTTATTTATTAAGATCTAACTGGAATTTTTTGTATTCAGAATTGCATCAGAGATGTCTGCAAGCCCCACTAGAGATGTCTTGGATGACACTAGGAAATCATTAGCATTAAAGGTATATATACTTGTTCCCTAGCTACTTTGTATTTGTTCTTTCTCTTTCTTTACTGTATTTCCTTCCCCCCTCTATTTTCACCCCTTTTAGGCTTTACTATTAAGTGTAGTTTCTGTCACTTTCTTCCTTCATCTTTTTTTGTTATCAACCCAATACCAGGCTGCATTAGTTTGATATATAAATTGGTTTGTGTTTAATATTTCTTTCAGGCCTTTAATCATACAGCCGGTTATGACTTAGCTATCTCAGATTACTTCCGTAAAGAATTCAGTGAAGGGGTGTCCCACATCCCATTGCGTTATGGTATGAACCCACATCAAAAACCAGCACAACTCTACACCATGGAACCTCAGTTACCAGTCAAGGTTGTGAATGGATCTCCTGGTTTTATCAACCTGTGTGATGCTTTCAATTCTTGGCAGCTTGTCATGGTTTGTATTTGTTTTTTTATTCCAGTACATTTGCAGATTAGTAATGTTATGTAAGTTATAATATTGTACAAAATGGGTGCTATATGCACATGGTCATGAGAAAGATCAATGTCATGAAATACCCTCCAAAATATAATATTTTATTGAACCCTGAAAATAACTTCTGGACTGATCAAAGTCATGGCACAGCTAACTCACAGATCCAATTGGAATTTAGAGTGTTATGTTATTTGTGGAGATAGGAAAACTGGAAAGAACCCAGAGAAAACCCCTGAAATCCATAAGGGGTCCATTTTGAAGGGTATTCTGAACTGATCAGGTCTCACAGAGTTCAAACAAGCATCAAATGTCACAGGGATTGATGTTCTACAGATCTCTTATATTACAATGCACTTATGTTTGTCTATGTGGTTTTTATTCAGGAACTTCGAAAGTCTCTTAATCTCCCTGCAGCAGCATCCTTCAAGCATGTGAGCCCAGCAGGTGCAGCTGTTGGTGTCATGCTCACACCAGAGGAGGCTAAAGTAGCCATGGTAGATGACATGATTGATGATCTTACTCCACTTGCTGTAGCATATGCCAGGGCTAGAGCTGCTGATAGGATGTCTTCATTTGGTGACTGGGTGGCCTTGTCAGACACTTGTGATCTACCCACAGCAAAGATCATTTCTAGGGAGGTATGATAAGATGATGATTATTATTACCAATTGTGAAAGCATCTTCTCCCCTTTACTTGTCCATTTATCTAGCCACCCTTCTATCCTTCAATTTTTCCATCCATCTATTCATCCACCCATTCATCAACCCACCCATCAACCCATCCATCCATCCATCCATCCATCCATCCATCCATCCATCCATTTACCTGTTTATCCACCTACTTGACCATCCATATGTCCATCCTTCTTCACAACTGTCTTCTTATTTAGACTCTTTATATCCATCCACTTACCAGCTCATCGATATCCATGTGTCTAATAGCTCATCAATTATTCCTATCCATTCAACCATCTTTTCAAGGATTTCCCTACTTATCATTATTTAATGTATATCTATTCATCCAACCATTAGTTATTCATTCATTCATTTATTTACTATTCATTCATTTTTTGTTTTGTCTCTAAGGTGTCTGATGGCATTATCGCACCTGGTTATGATGCTGATGCATTAGAAGTTCTTAAGAAGAAAAAGGGTGGCAAATATTGTGTTTTGCAGGTAACAAAAATAAAATATTTTATCCTACTTGTCCCTTCAACATATATTCCCATATACAGTATACTGATTACAGCTGTCTTGTAGATGGATCCAAACTATGAGCCATCAGCCATGGAGAGTAGAACTATCTTTGGTCTTCACTTGGAACAGCTCAGGAACAACTGCGTGATTGATGAAAATGTTTTCAAGAATGTCAAAACCAAGCAAACAAATGTAAGAATACAAATATATGAGAATACATAAGTTAATTTTTGTCATGCACTGAGTGCACACCTTTGAACACTTTATATGTGAGCACCTGGCTCGAGAGTTGGGCAACCACTCCCCATTGTTTCAAAGTAAAATATTGGCTTTACCTTTTCTTACTGGGGATAACAAATATACGGTAACCTTCAAGTTTTATTGCACCCTGCAAGAGCAGCAGTGGAGCAGTTCAACAGGGTTAAACTGACAGAGACTATAATATAGACATGTACAGTCCATGTATGACCTCAGAGTGTGGCTAATGTCCAGGAATCAAACCTTAGACTACAGATCACAAAATATGCCTTATTCAACAAGTTTCATACTATGTTTTTGTCCCATTTTTGGTCCACAGTTGCCAGCAGATGCAGTAAGAGACCTGATAGTTGCTAGTATAGCCTTGAAATACACTCAGTCTAACTCTGTCTGCTATGCCAAGAATGGACAGGTATTGTATAACTTTACAAATCATTCCTCTCCTTGTTATCACTGTACTGTATTACAACAGTTGCTCTTTTTTGTAGGTCATTGGTATTGGAGCTGGTCAACAGTCTAGAATCCACTGCACAAGACTTGCTGGTGACAAGGCTAACAACTGGTAAGTGGTTGCTAGCTTTTGTGAATTATAAACTGTCATACTGATGGTAATAGGGACATTAAGATCCACAACGAGAGTGAGGACAGCGATGCTGGACAATGATGCGAGCACATTTTGGAAATGTGTAAACTTACATGCGCATGCCATCATCCTTGCTGGTGTTATCATGTTCTACTGAGGATGACAACAACAGCAAGGAGGGTAACAAATATGACGATACGCACATGAAAAACCATTTTCAAAACATGTTTGCGTCATCGTCCAGCTTTGCCATCCTTGTTCCTGCTGTGGATCTTGAGGTTTCCATGGATAGGACTCAGTGATGTTGGTAATAAACAAAAATTGTTCTGTGAGAACTTTACTCCTATCCCCAAGATGATAAAACTCCAAGGTCCTAGAAAGGGTGATTGACAAATATTCAATGTTTTGCTTTTAAGGTGGCTGAGGCACCATCCTAGAGTTCTTGGAATGGCTTTTAATAAGGTAGACTTGACATGCATCAATAGAGATGATAATACACAGGAACTCCATCATGTGCTAGTAAAACCACAGGAAGCCCAAGTACCTCTACTAATTTCATGTTTATTGTCCAGTTGTGAAGAGAGCAGAGAAGTCAAATGCTATTGATTTGTATGTCAATGGAACAGTAGAGAAAGGGACCCCATCACACTTCACATGCTAGTAAAACCACAGGAAGCCCAAGTAACTATATTAATTTCATGTTTATTGTCCAGGGTGTGAAAAGAGCAGAGAAGTCCAATGCTATTGATGTATATGTCAATGGAACAGTAGGGAAAGTAAGTTATGCTGTTGTTTAACATTTGTTTTGCTTAAAAGTAACAATTATTGCTGTATTTTGTTTTCTGAAGGACAATGACAAGGCCACTTGGGAAGCAATGTTTGAAAATCCACCAGAGCTTCTGACTGAGGTATAGAAAAAAATTCCAAACTTGAATGGCATTTCCTCGATATATATTTTTCTAAGAATTTCAAGTTCTTAAAGCATACAGTACATGTATTTGCTTCAATGTTTTTTGACAGGCCCCCATCTATTGCTCCAGGGATTTCAGGCCCCCCTCACTTGAGTTCGTTCCTTCGCCACTGCTTCTATGCCCTATATTTTCAAAAAGTCATGCACAATTTATGGTGATATTCTAAGTTATATTTAGAGCACTTTTCATACACTGTAACAGTCTGAGGCCGGTCAATAAATTTCTGAAGCTGGGTAAATGCTTGTGCAAAAAGATCTCTCAATGGCCATGCTTGAATGATTAATTTACTGTTTTTTTAGTCTGAAAGAGAAGAGTGGATTAGCAAGTTAAAGGGAGTATCTTTGAGTTCAGATGCTTTCTTTCCATTCAGAGACAATATTGATAGAGCTGCCCAGGTATGTTTGATTGCTTGTAGAGTTGTTGTACTTGAATTTGATGCCATTTTCTTTATATCCAATTTTGCTGATTTGTTGGTTTATTGGTTTGATTCATAGAGTGGAGTCAATTATATTGGTAGTCCTTCAGGTTCTGCAGCTGATGACATTTGTGTGCAAGCCTGTGATGAACATGGTATTACGATGGTTCACACAGACTTGCGTCTTTTCCATCATTAGTTCAATAAAGTACAGTAACATCTATTATCTTCAATGTTGGCATTGTAAGGAGTGGGTGTGTAGACTGCCTTTGTTAAAATTAATAGTATATTTAATCAACTTTAATTTCTAAAATTAAGAAAGTTGGCACACATATTAATTCGTAGTTCAGTTACTTGGTAATCAGAATTAATGTTTGGTTCTGTGATTTAGCCCTAACCTTGCAAAAGTAAAGTAATCGTTAAAATGTAAGAAGATGTTATAAATGATAGACTAATATTAAAATATAAATGTGTTAATAATAAGCATCAAGCTTAGCTACATAGTTTTCTTTGGTAGAAAAAACTCATTTTTTTACAACATTTTCTTGTAGCTTTGACTTTAACATTGGGTTCTGTTTAATTCTGTTTTGGGGTTTGTGACATGTACAGGGACCGTGGGGCATAGTTTTGAGGGGGGGGGGGGGAAGTTGAGGTTCTTGGAAATGTGATTTCCAGTGCCACGGTTTTGAGGGGCAATAGACCATTTTCAAGATGCACGAGCGCTTTCAAAAATATCGCAGGCGCAGACATGAATAAGAGGCATTTTCAGGCAAGATCACATGCGCTATTGAATCTGCCCGAAAATGCCTCGAGATCATGTCTGCGCCTGCGATATTTTTGAAAGCACTCGTGCATCTTGAAAATGGTCTATTGCAACATATGTATTGCATTTATACAGTACGGTAAAGTATTGTCAATGCTTTAGGCAACTCATAACAGAAAAACCGATGTCGGACTTAGATTTAATATTCACTGTAGTAGTTAAATGTGCCCATCTAAGTAAGTTTAACAGCTAAATAATTCCATAGCCTGATTGCTAAAAAACATCTTTAATAATGAAATAGTAATAAAATTATAATATTACAAACTTTACATACTATTCTAAATTGTATTTTATGTACATCATACACATAATTACAGTATGTAAGGGTTATGGATCCATTGTATGGATTACAGTTTTAACATTGAATTAGATCACTTTGTCTGAGGTTTTATTGGCAATCCACCCATAAGAAGATTAAGTCCAGGTGCAACAGTAAACTCCTCGTCATCAGTATCTTCCTCACTTTCTTCGCTACTGCTACTAGTATTTGAGTCCTCTTCATCATCTTCATCTTCCTCATCATCATCATCGTCCTCTTCATCATCCTCATCATCATCAGTATCATCTTCATCACTGTCTTCCATTTTTTCTATAAGAAACAAAATTGTGTACAAGAGGATGTTTTGTGAAAAACTGAGTTAACTAACTTTTGATTTATGGTAACATCAGTAATTGATTTATTGTATGTTGGAGTTAATTGCTGAAGACAGAAGCAATATTAACAGAATTAGTCTATTCCCAATAGGTTTTTGCAATTTACTTTCAAAAAAGATTAACTAAATATTTACCTTGTTCTATTTTCATCACTATCACAGAATGAAACTCCTTGCAAGTAGCATTGTCAGGCTCTAGTAAAAGTACTAAAAACAAAAATATACAGGGTCAACAAAATATATGTATATCTTTTGCAATGATAGCACTTGTATTCTGCAAACTATGACCACCTTCACTAGCAATAAATCCCGGGGGGGGGGGACTCCCTATTGAAAGAGGGTGGGGATGCTCGCCGAAAATCTTAAAAATGGACCCTAAAAGGGACCTGTGTTGTCAGTTTATGGGCGTGGCAGGGATAAAATTCTACCCCTAAGAGGGACCAAGCAAAAACGTATCGAAGGCTGGGTTTCTCGATTTAATTTATTAACATCAAACGCCTTCTGCTCGTATGAGTTTATGACGACGTCGTCATATACAAATCGTTAACTGAACCCTTTTATAATAGATTTTGAATAAAATAGATAAAATAGAAACCCCTAAAAGGGACCACAAAACTCAGCTGGTGGGCATTCTCGTTCATAACACCCTAAGCGGGACCGAAACCTCGATTTCAACCCCTAAAAGGGACTGCGAGCATCCCCGTCCCTTCGACCTCCGAGTCCCCCCCCCCCCCCGGGCAATAAATTTTAACACCTGCAATTCAATGACCACTTGCTTTATATCACAAACCTGGACACCTTACAGGAATGGTATTATTTTATGGTATATAAATAAATACCGGTAAATGGGAACCAAAACTGAAAAGATTTGGCTTAGTTTGGACCTGCCCTGTTATAATTAGCAGAGCCTATTTTCCTTTTTTTTTTTCTTTTTTTTCTTTTGTTTCTTTTGTTTGGTACAATTGAGGGTGAAAAATAGACTGCCGATGCTATATTTGTCATGCATGCATGGGGTATCTTAGCAATGCTGTCAAAAAACCCTCATGATTGTACATTAATATTTTTTTTGCTCATGCACATTGTGTGTAATCTGGTTTTAAGACTGGTTTCGTTGTCGACGATCATGGACAGCAGTTATATATCAAAAGAAAAGTCCTACAACAGCACAGTCTATTTTTTCAATAAACAAAAAAAATAGACTCTGCTCACAAGGAAGTTTGGACCATTTCTTTTGTCTTTTTATGAAAGGATGCACACCCAGGCTACCCATTACAATACTTACTTTGCTTGCAAATTGCTTGAGCTTTTGTATAATTTCCACTCATTACACACTGGATAAATTCTGCTTTTACTTCTATAGGTGCCATTACTTTGTTCTCTTCATTAGACATGGCATTCCCTTTTGTCTCTTCATTATCTGACTCACTGTCATCCGACTCGCTCTCTGATTCTGAGCTTTCAGATTCAGGTTTTGTTGTCTTTGATGGCTTCTCATCCTGTAATAATTTAGTCTTTGCTGTTGTAGTTGTAGTGCTGATTTTCATTGCACTTATTTTTGTTACTAACGGGTTGTCTGTTAGAAAGAAAAAGAAAAGTCACCAAAAGCTATCTATCCTTGCAGTTGTTTTCAAGAACATGCCAGGAAACATATAATTTGCAAAAAAAGTGGTAACAAGATAGGATTTTGGTGGACGTCAATCAAGGTGGGTCCATGGGTGATATTGTCAGAAGACACAAAATTTTGAAGGGCATGTGCCTGTGGAATGTCATGGAAATGCCTTGATTGAAGCCCACCAAAACCTTCCTCGTCAGAACAACAATTCAGCACACAGTACCTTGACAATAACTTACAGGTAATAACAAATTAATAGACTAGTATTACAATTTCTGAGTTAAATAGCTCATTTGGTACATAAGGGATAACAATAATAGTCCTTTCTCAAACTTGTTAAGGGTCTTTAGAAAATTCAGTCCCCCTATGTGTGTGAGCGAGGGGTGTAAATATTGTCCCTATCATTTAAGGGTACCTAACATCAGGAGGGGAGGAATTGTTACCCTACAAACCTGATTGTGGTTTGTAGAATATTCCATCTGTACTGTTTCTTCTTTGATCTCCTGTGTCTTCCTTTTTCTTGAATAACTGCAGTTTTCTTTCAATACGTCCAGCACTGCTGCACCTTGTCCCTTCTGATTCTAACCATTTCTGGTTGCCTATTTCAAATTTCACATTTCCTGGCTCTGCAACATCAAAAAGTAATTAATCTGTGAATAATATGTGGGGTGAATTTAACATGGATTAGTCATGCACTGGAGTGTGGCTTTGAGACCTTACCTGCCGAAAGTGAAATGAGACCTTCAGATGTGGCCTGGGAAATAAGAGAGAGATTCACAAGATTATTGACTATTGTTGAATACTAATCATGACCCATCCATCCACTGCTATATAACAGTTTAGTGTGGCATACCATGGAATATCCCACAAGTCATTTGCATTTTCAAGCATACACATGAGCCTTCAGCTTCTGGTGAGTATGTTTACCAAGAAAATACAAGTGGGATATTCCCTGGAGTGCCATGAGAAAGCATATCCCACACCATTGAAAATACTTACTAGGCAACTACCCCTAGTCAAAGAAATTCACAGCAATAGACCCCTTGCAGCACGTTGGAATGCAGCTCAATATTTAGAGGGCAAAACAATAGGTTCCAATTCTCTGGAGATTAAAATTCTTTTGTTTTGCCCTCCAAATTGAGCTGCTCTGACGTCACGTGCAAGGGGTCTATACCTCTATGGGAGGTTTAATACCAAATGATTCCCGGGATACCACTGAATATACGATAGATTTCTTGTATTCTGATTGGCTGTATTTTGAATGGTGGGATAAAGGTGGTTATCCACATGTTGGCTTGATTTTCCCTTTCATTTCATTTTCTCTTTCGAACTGTGTTTTCTGTTACATACCTTTTTGAGTGGTCTTTTTGATAAACCAGAGGGTGACCTAAATAATCAATCAAAGACATTCAATATGAGTTCATTACAACTGAACATACACTTACAATCATAAATATGTAATTTGGATGCAGACGTAAGCTTAGTTTGGATGCATAGACGTAGTTTATGCACAAACGACGAAGCTTTCGATTTTGAAAGTAAAATATGTTGTTACCGAAAGAATAATTATGTGAATTAAACAAACTAACCTCTGCACTTCCTCTCCTTCATCGAGCACCATCATCGTATTAGCCATCGGGGTAGCAACTCTCTTTATTTCAGACATCTTGGAATCTTGTATATAAACGGTTTGTGGTTACCTGGTTACGATACTCGTTATCTTCCTCACTCAAAATACAATTCTATCAAAAAAGCCATAAAGAAATTATCATATCCCTTGAATAATATGATACTAAATATTTTTAGACGCAGGTAAGGTGAATTAGACAGGAATAAGAGTTATAAAATGTTAAAATTAAGACGAAGGACTTAGTTGGCAGCCATTTTGAATTGGGCGCCCTGTGTTATCCAGCGGTGTGTTGAGAGTATGCGCAGTGTGTACATCTAAAGGGAAGTCCCAACCAGGAACAAGAAAAACATGGCGACTTCTCATATTTGTTCTTGTTTCGGCAACCTTAGACCTCGGTATAAGCGTCTAGTAGACGATATCTTCCCTGCTGATGCGCGGAGTGGACTGGTTAAATTAAATATGGACAAACTTATATTTTATGCGCTTTCTTCGCCGGAGAAATTGGATCGGATCGGAACGTACCTGGCGAGAAAGTTAACAAGATTTGTGGATCGTAAGCGATATGATTTCGTAAGAATTGCAATGGAGGCTCTAGATCTTTTACTCATGGCCTGCCATGCTCCTAATTTGAACTTATTTGTGGAGAGTTTTTTGCGGATGGTGCAAAAATTAATTGAGAGCCCTGAAGTGGACTTGCAAGTGTTGGGAACAGCGTCGTTTGTAAAGTTTGCTAACATCGAGGAAGACACCCCTTCTTATCATCGCCGTTATGATTTTTTCGTCTCCAAGTTTTGCTCAATGTGCTGGTATAACGGTAAAGATGAAGAAGAAAACCTCAAAGTACGACGAGCCGGGCTGAAAGGTCTCCAAGGTGTTGTTAGGAAAACAATAAGTGATGATTTGCAAGTCAATCTCTGGGATAATACCCACATGGCGAAGATTGTACCATCGCTGTTGTTTATATTAGAAGAACGCCAGAAACAGCGTCCTAGGAAAGAAAGCGGGGAATACACAAGCTCTTCCGAAGAGGACCCTACTCATCTAGCAGAATCATGCCTCAGAGAGCTGATGAGTCGAGCAAGTTTTGGCAACATCAAGGCGGTAATAAATCCGTCCTTGCATCACCTAGATGTTAGTGAGTTATGGGTGCCCAGCGATTTTGCTTTGAAAGTCTTCAGGATAATTATGTATTCTGTTCAAAACCAGTACAATCATGTGGTTATTCAAATGCTGTTAAATCATCTGGATTACAGTGGAAAAGATTCTGCAAAAAAGAAGACAGGGATTGTCAGTGTTTTGTCAGCCTGCGTCAGGCTTGCTTCAGGTGCTTCCATTGGACCTGCAGTTCTTGAGGTTTTCAACACACTCCTTCGTCATTTGAGGTCCTCGGTGGATGCTAGATTTGATTCCAAGCTATCAAATTCTTGTGATGAAGATGAAAAGGTTTTTGAAGAGTCTTTGGTCAGCACTACTGGAGCGTTTGCATCTATTTTACCTGATTACCAGAAGAATGACATCATGATGTTTATCATGGGAAAATTCCCTATGCCAGGACAAGATCCTAGTCATTCAGACACAAACACAGTCACAAGGCTATCAGAGAGTGACACAGCACTGCAGAAGATGCTTCTGCACAGTCTGCTTGAGGTTTCAGATAGTTTCAACCCAACTTCACTATCTGCTGCCTTTTCTTCTTCTTTCTTTGAGGCAATTTTCCAGGCAACAATTGTTGAGAATCCAGAAGTGCGACTACTGGCCCTGGAAGTGATTTATACATTGATTGATCGCCATGGTAACCTACCCAAGCTGGGACTTGGCGGCATGCTGAAACGTGGGCAGGAAATTGAGCTGAAAACAGAGAAATGTACAAAGCAAGATTTGATGTTCTTCAGGAAGAATGATGACAAAATACTGTGGTATTTGTACGAGAGTGCTTGCATGAGAACTAACAAAGTCAGCAATATACTTGGTATTTACCTCACTCTTGCAATCCTGAGTACTGAGTTGAGTGAGTCAGAAGTCATTTCCCAGTTAATTTTACTAGTCTTTGGACTCCAAAATGCAGCTCAGAAAGAGGAATATCGGCTTTCAAGTGGGGTTCGCTGTGCCATTCATGCTATGACAGCAGCTCATCTTCACCTTGCAGCACAGCTTCTCAGACTCAGCTCACTTGGCAACCATGTGACTGAAGTCATTTACTTTAGAGAGAAGGAAGCAAGTTATTTGGTTCCAGAGAAAGCTTTTTCTGCTGAAAATATCCAGCTTTCCACTACAACCTTCTCAAACCACTTGATGTTCAGTCTTGCAAGGGTTCAAGATACCCTTCGTAAGGCAGATGCCAACCTAAAGAACATCCGTGGTCCCTATGAACACAAATCCTACAATGAAATGTTGGCACAAAGCTCAGCAACCGCAATTGATGTTTCTCCAGTCTCTAGTGCTGAACTAGATACCCATGCATCATCCACAGGGCTGCGACCCTTGACACCCAAAGAAGACATCACCTTCCAAATGCTGAAGGACATTGTAGCAGACAAATCACCTTCCAAACAAGTGAATGGAGAAAAGAGTTTTAAAGAGGCTACCTTTACAGAGATTGCTGATGATGCTAGTTACAGGTTAAGAGAATTTAACAATAAACTAGACAATGTTCTGGATGTGTGCAGTACTCCAAAAACTCTCAGCTGTTTGAGCATTTCAACGATAAGCATCGCATCTATTCCTGGAGAAGATAACTTTGAGCTTAAATATCCTGAACAGTATGTATACTAAATATTAGAAATTTGAATAGATTTACATTAAATAGCAAGACAATAGACCTTTCCCGATTTCGCTTGAGTGCCCATGAAAGAATGGCTTCAATTTGAGGTTAGACTTGATGTGTTCAACCTCAACTTGAAACCATTGATTTGTGGTCTCTGAAGTGAATTTTGAAAAGGTTTAGTTCTGACTCAAACAATATTGAACTAGTTACCATAGCAACAGTCTTTACAGTGGAATAATAGTTTTGTTCCACAACAGCTAATAATATGCTGTACCTACATGTATTTTCAGCCTGTTGCTTTGGTTATAAGGATTTTCTTTCATTTTCAAAGGATAGTAAAAATTAAAATAGGATTTCCTTGCAATCAGAGTTTAAATTCCGAGATACCTTTTCTGTTTGTTGAACTAATAGCTGAAAGCACTGTGTGGTAAGGGGGAGGGGGATATAGGTAAAATACTGGTTAAATGCATACTGTAACTAAATTTGGTTCAAATTGCATTCTAAAGCAGTTTGTAAGGATATGTTTTTGTGGGTCATAAAATCCTTTTTACTGGGCTACCTTTGGTAGACCAGTCCAATTTTTCATGTACAGTTGTATCATAGTTTAAATTTATATTTAAACCCAGTTTGGAGTGGTTCAAGATTCATTTAGACATGTGGATAGGCTGTGTAATTGAAAGGATAGCAAATATTTTTTTTTTTTGCCTTGATAACTTCTTATTCATGTGCTTTATTGTTGGTTTTCATAGCCGCCATGTTGGATGGATTATTTTTCCAACATGGCCACCATTTCTTTTGTTATTTTATTCTCTTGGGAATGATTGCAAACCAGCAATTATTTGTTTAAAAAAGGTATTTTCCTCAAGGAAAGTAAGCATGGCTGCTACTTAAGAAAGCCTTTGTGCACTTTGTTTAGCTTGGGCAATGTGAATGTAAAAAGAGTAGGAGAATGCCTAACTATCCAGATTTTGTGCGGCTTGTCCATAGTCTGTGTGTGAACCAAATGTACTTGTAGGTCTACATCTTTTACTAATGATAATACAATCATGTGTGATGTGTGTAGTATCCTTGAAGAAGATCAGCTTGAATCTTAATGACTATTTCAAATTGAACCCAAAAAGACATGGTAGCACATCTTTTTTGTGTTTCTGCAATATAATGTACATGCAGCCTCGCATCTCTAAGTATTGAATGAATTGAATTGAAGTAACGAAATATGAATCCACTGCATTAGTAGGCTCTTTACAGATTTATACTGTCAGCTTATAGAGTAATCTGCTAATGGATAACATAAAATGCTACATAAAGTATTACTAAACCAGACAGATGTCTGATCTATACAGAATTAGTACCAAATAAAATCAAATGTGCATGGATTTTTGTATTTAGAAAATCTTACAAGGTTAGGATTAAAGTATTTTCCATGCAACTTTAGAAACCTTGTTGTTTTATAACTTCTGATTACTGTTGTCGGAATATTTCTATTCATTTTTTTTCCAAAACAACTGAATTGAAGAATGAATCTAATGGTTCAAATGATAAAATTTGTAGTAGAATATTTAAATATTTTCTTTAATCTAATTTGGGCAACTATTATAGAATTGTACAGTGAAATAATGTACATTTGATTGAAATGTGTGCTTTGTAGACATCAAAAATTGTTCAAAAGCTAATAACATAATCTCAAATGATGTCAGATATGTGGTACAGTATCTATGACACAATCTTGTTACAATCCAGTCAGCAGACATAATAATTCTATCTAAGAACTCCATTATGCAATCTTTAATGTCAGTTTTGCATTTTATCAGCTGACCTTTTTTTTATCGACAATTGTAGAAAGATGGCAGTTGACATTTGATATGTAAACTGAGAAATTTAGATATTTGTCCTAATTCTCAATAGACCCTTGGTCTGTGCAAATAGATCACAGCAAATTTCTCATAAATGGAAAATGACAAACAATGTGCACTCAAATGTGTTCCTTATTGAAGTAATTATGATTGGCTGGTGTGTGTGTTCTTACTGATGTGTTTGATTGGCTCAGCAGTTGAATGCTTTATATTCTCAGAATACCACAGGAACCCCACTCATACGTAATCCAAATAATTGATATTGTCTGAGGAGACTGTTACCTAATATTTTAATCAATTTTATCTGATCAAATTTTTATGTCTTTAGTAATGTGCCCTTGAAATTTCAGTCATACAATCTGAAAATGGTCTTTTTCATAGCAGTTGTGTACTATGGAAAATTACTTTTTTATTCCATGATAGCAATAATATGTGCTAATATTAACCAGTTTCTTTAAATAATTACATCATCAAGTTTTTTAATTCTTTTGTTTTTCAAGTTTTTTGTCAATAGTTTATTTTTTCTTCTTCTTTAATATGAATATATTTGAGCAGAATAATTGAAAACCATTTTCTTTCTAAAGTAGCCAATAACAAATTTCTAAAGATAAGATTTATCTTAAGTATCTTTTGTTACTATTTAATATGTTCAATTCCCGATTTCTTATAACAGTTTTGTCTACATGTAGATCATAAATAAACTAATCTTAAATCTGAAAACAACCTTAGTAATAAAGGTTAATGAAAATATTGTAAAAATGTATGACGAAAGTGGTGTTCTACTGAGGTCAAACTGGAGGGAAAGTTATTTGCAATTAAATAAATACTTTGAAATAAGAGGCAATATTGTAACTATTTATAAACAAAACAGACTTGTGATTTAAGGGATTATATTTAAGTAAAAGTGTTAGGTAAAATAAGGTGGATTAATATTGAAAAGAGAAATAAATAAAAAGCGAGTGAATTTAAGGGGAAATTTGTTTTCATATGGCATTATTTGGGCACCACTGGGATTAATTCACAATATATTTATTCATTCATTCATTCATTCATTCATTCATTCATTCATTCATTCATTCATTCATTCATTCATTCATTCATTCATTCATTCATTCATTCATTCATTCATTCATTCATTCATTCATTCATTCATTCATTCATTCATTCATTCATTCATTCATTCATTCATTCATTCATTCATTCATTCATTCATTCATTCATTCATTCATTCATTCATTCATTCATTCATTCATTCATTCATTCATTCATTCATTCATTCATTCATTCATTCATTCATTCATTCATTCATTCATTCATTCATTCATTCATTCATTCATTCATTCATTCATTCATTCATTCATTCATTCATTCATTCATTCATTCATTCATTCATTCATTCATTCATTCATTCATTCATTCATTCATTCATTCATTCATTCATTCATTCATTCATTCATTCATTCATTCATTCATTCATTCATTCATTCATTCATTCATTCATTCATTCATTCATTCATTCATTCATTCATTCATTCATTCATTCATTCATTCATTCATTCATTCATTTATTTATTTATTTATTTATTTATTCATTCATTTATTTATTTTTGGGCAGTGTATATATTCCACACGTATACACCTATTTCAAAAATTGTTGGTGAAGGTTTTGTTGTATGTTTGTTTGTTGCATGTTGCATGTTGCTTACCAAGCTTGAAATGTCAGCACAGAAGAAAATATGCTGAAAAAACCTGCAGACAAAGTCTGGGAAAATTCCATATTGTCATGACCTTTCGTTGCTCGAATTCACATCACCCATACTGCATTTCGGGCTTGATATGCAACATGTAACCATCAAAAAACCTTCACCAACCTTTTTTGAATTAGCTGTATATTGGATGTATATTGTTGTGTGCTATCGTTATAAAAAGTTGGAGCTGAAAGACAAAATTAACATGACATCCAGAACTTAGTTGAACGTAACTTGAATACTCTTAACATTAGTATCATTTTAGCCTTGAAAATAGCTTGGTTCACGTGCTATCATTCACTATCATTCATATGGTCGAGCTACCAGTCATGAGACGATATTGACCGAATGCCAATATGACCTCATCATAATTTTTGAAATTCATATTTTAGTTGACCACCAAGTTAAAATTATAGATTAGAATGACATCCACAAAGTTAGAAAGTTGGAGACAAAAATATTAAATTCTTGAAAAATTATGAGAATTTTAAAAATGTGAAAAACACGACAACTACGCTAGCAAGGAAACAGATCAGTGAACAACAGTACAAATCTCTGTAATTTTGATTCCAAATAGCTTCACTTGAATTATATTTATAGCAATGCATTCGAAACTTTCCAAAAATACATATTTGTGCTTGCTCTTTCTGATGGTGGTGCTTGTTCCTTGAGATTAGGTTTGTATTTCTGTAAGTCAATGACGGCCATATTGGCATTCGGTTTCATTCACTTCACCTTAGATTCAGGCCCGAAGTAGGAAACTCCTTTTTGGTGTTTTATATCCATGGTAACCGTAATGCGATTGATATTTTCTTTAAATATAAAGTCCTGTTCTCAAAAAATAACGTTTCTTTCGTGTTCTTCCCTCTTCTTCAGTTTAGTGTTTATCTCTTCCTTAATTTCCTGCAGCAGACGAACTCTACTTAGATGCTGCGTGGATAAATTAAGGCCTCTTATTTGCATATTCCTTTTCCTAATTTTTACCATTTAGTATAAAACCCTATTTTTTTTCTTCAGTTTTCTTATTGCTTTCACTGCTACACATTTCTATTTGTTTTCCCTGACTTTTTCTACCTGTATTTGTCTTAACAGTGAGTGTTTTTTTTATCGCGAAGAGTTAGGTTTTTAAAACAGAAAAACAAGAGAATTTTCTCGTAAAAACAAGAAATGATAATATGGTAACAATGGTTAATGACTCGGTATTAATGCAGCAATACTCGTTAGTCTCCACGGATGCTAAATAACTCATGACCAGCAATTTTGATCTCAAAGCGGTACTATCTTTTCTTCATTAATAGTTATGGATATTTTTTCCCCGTCTTACCCACATGAGCACCGAATTATTCATACTCCGAGGTGGCTCGTTGTAGTTTCTGACCACACTCGAGTCTTTATTCTAGGGAACCTTAATCGCGCAGACAAACTTCCTCTTGTGTTATCCGAGTAATCTACTTAACAGTTCCGCCATCTGTTAAGGAGACTTTTTTTTTGTCATTACCGTATTCTTATACCTTTTTAGTGACTTGAGTAAGTAAAATCATATACTTCCAGACATCGAGCGCTTAGTGTGAACGCCGCATGTCAGCGGGAAGTTTTTACGGACCATTCATGCAACTGACTTATCATTATTTTGACCAGGCTGTAAGTTTTTTTTACATCTCTATTGTCAGGTGATTTGCCGCAAGGGTTCGATAACGATCTAGGGATAAATTAATTCGGTAGAAAACCAAACTCAAAAAAGGGCATCTTCATGACGTCTTGATGACTGTAAGTGTCGTATTTCTTGCGTTTTTTGAATTTCATGTAGCAAGACTTCATTTGGGTCAGACGACGCAATTTGTTGCACGCAATGTTTCTGAAGTAGAAGACGATCCTACTTCAGCAATATTGCCTGTAACGTTGCGCGCAATATGTTGAATTGGATTGTATGTGCACTCCTATAGGTTCAAAGGAAAAAAGAGGAGTAGGATGAAGGAGAGAAGAAAACAAGGCCGGATAGAGGAGGCGGAGGGGGAAAAGGAGCGGGTACCAGTGAAGTAGGAGGAGAAAAAGACTAGGAAAAGCCAAATAAATAGCAAGGAGATATTTTGAAGGGAAAGAAATGGAAACGGAAAAATAGAAAGTGGAAGACGGAGGAGGAGTAGAAGAAGATACACTATAGTTGCCCCGAGTTCCCGATCGCCTTTTCCATCGCTAATTTTACGAATTTTTAAAAGTGTCTATTGAAGGACCTCTAAAGTAGAACAGCACTGAGAGATGTTCCATCAGCGATGAATGACAAATATTGTGACCAATCCTTAAGAACAACATAAGTGTAGCATTGCAAAAACAAAAGGTTCCCCTTGACTAAAAGCATCTTAAGAATTCCTAACATTTCTATCATTTCTTTTTGTATATATCAACTATATTTATACGTTTTGCTTCCAAGCTCAAACGAATGATGTTTCTCCTGAGTTTCTAATTTCTCAACGGCTTATAGAACACTCAGGCATAGCTAACGAGGGAGGATTTGTGTTTGTTTTCCAGAATCATGTCCAGTAAAGGTCTAGATTTACGTTAGCGGGAGTTATTTTTATTCAGTCATAACCAATCATGAATGTTCGTGTTTTAGGTCAAATACTTGTTGCACAACGTCAAGTCTGGCGAGTTAAGCATGGCCAGTCTTGATTGATTGAGTCACGCACTTTACCCAACATTGCGTGAGCTACAAAAAAATCCGCGATTTTGGCAAGAGAACGCAGCACAATTCATATAATATTATTTTCCCCCGAGTCTCGTTATTCTTGAATCCATTCAACTGATGTGGACTCACAAACAGAGACTCGTACATCAAAACCCTAGACCGCGCTTTAAGCGCCTTACACTTTCATATTCAAATATTGAATGCCTTTTAATGGATTTGTAATTCGCGTTAAAACAAACACGCGAGTTAATACTTTGTGTCAATACTTCACAAACAGCGACTAAATGTTTAAACACCAGATTCTGTATATGAAGAATTTCCAACAATATGTACGCATTGTTTATAAGCCTCGGGAAGCTGAGGTTGTTGATTATCAAGGAACCCGCTTTTCCTTTTCCTAGCTGGAATTGGGTCAGTAGTTTGAGGTTTATGCTCGGGTAGACGCTCCTGTTCAGCAGCGTCTCTATCCAGCGCTTCTCTAATCATCCTCGCGTCAACTGTAATAGTAGCTTTACTGCTTCGATTACTTCTCGTCAGGTCTGTCCCTCTTGTTTCAGAATCTGTCGTCCTGCTACTTGTTTTAGTGTTTCTGACGCTATCATAATCTACCTGAGGTTTTTGGTAGCAGTTTTCACATGAATCATTTCGACAGCAACAGCAGTAAATTTTAACGAAAGCTGCTTTAAATTGCTCGTTCCTCAGCCCAATAATA
The DNA here is from genome assembly GCA_964019055.1 of Anthopleura xanthogrammica. Classification (NCBI taxonomy): domain Eukaryota; kingdom Metazoa; phylum Cnidaria; class Anthozoa; order Actiniaria; family Actiniidae; genus Anthopleura; species Anthopleura xanthogrammica. The sequence goes on along the minus strand of OZ025206.1, from coordinate 560,975 downwards.
AAAGGATTACACAGAGAATTAACAAAACCACACCAATATGCAGCCAGTCCCAATCCATGAGGGATGCTGGTTTTGACTTTTACCGCAGCTGCGATAGCAATAAAAGAACAAAACGGCGCCCAGCAAATGAAAAATGCTATCAGTGCCATGAAAAATGTCACACCAACTCGAATCTGGGATTTGAGCGCTGCCTGGCGTTGAGCTCCTGAGATGGTAGCTGTGGACATTCTCCGCGTATGTCCGCGTAGAGATCGATAAAGCTTTACATAGAGAACTGTCATGGTTATGAGAGGGATTACAAAGGCTATTAAGACCAAGAGAACCATGTATAGAGACTCTAGTTTTGATCTTGGAAAACCGTAGCCACACTGGAGAGTAGTGGGGTTATATTCCATATGCCCCCAGCCGAAGATAGGACCCATGACAATGAACACAGAAAATATCCAAACAGCCAGAATCATTAAGAAAGCTTTCGTAGTTGTCATAAACTTCTTCATTGGATGCACAATAGCGAAGTATCTATCGATACTTATAACTGTATGAGTGAAAATTGTGCTGCAGAATAATACCGAGTTACAGCATGCGTTCAGCTGACAAATTGTGTTGCTGAAAATCCATTCTCTCTTGATAGAAGTAACCAAAGGGAATACCATACTCAAGAAGCCAACAGCCAAATCCCCTATCGCTAGATTCACCAGGAACATATTCATCTCTGTCCATAATCGCTTGTTCTTGAACACCACGTAACAAGTCGTTGTATTTCCAAGTATTGTTAGAAGCATAATCAAACACAGACTCACTGCTGCTATAGAAGTCTCCAAGACACTATAAGGTTGCTTTCCATGATCTGTAGTCGAATTCTGTGTGAAGTTATTTAACTGTTTTTCAGCCATTATTCGTGTAGTTCTTTTAGTCTACCCGTCGAATGATGAGTTATACTGTAGTGTCAAAGTTCACTGCCTACTCACTACGTCTGCTTTTAACTGTAGCGTGAGATCAATATTAATAAGTAGGAAGGCTTGAATTTCAGTCGCTTCTACTTTGGTATAGTGCTTTTTAAACTCTGTGCGATCGGCGCTGCTAGGGAAACCTTGTCGTTAATGAGACTAATGTCGAAATATTAGTGTTCAATATAAAGTAATACTTGGTTGTTTTGATATAACGGTTAAGTGAATGTCACTGATTATTATACTGTAGTCAACTCTGTTTTCCGCATCGTCACCTTTTTCTGAAGAACAATTAGAATTCCAAATTCCTTTTCAATATCTGAGTACAATAGACAATGATTGCTATCATTTAGATATCTGACCGTTCATGAGGTCCTTACGGAAGAACACTACGAAGACAGGAGATAGAGTTAAGAGCACGTCCTCAGTCAGAATTTCTCCAAATATTTTTCTTCTTTCCTTCAGTCAACAGTATGTATGAATCGTTCCTCTCAGCTTTTCCAGGGTCGATTTCGGCACTTGTTGTGACCACGACTTTAAATATCCCTAAAACAATTATGATTAAGCTAATGACAATTTGATTGCACAAATGGTGATATAAAGAGTCTAGAAAGCGAGCAGTAGGATGGTGAATATCCCGGTAAATATATGCAAAGATGGCGTTTCAGACAATCAGCAGAGCAGGTGCTGAATAATTGAATTGATTATCCAAAAATGAATTATTAAAGACACGAAAATACAACCCGAAACAAACGCTCATTCAAAACTAAACACTGGGCTCCTTGGAACGGAAATGTCATTCATTTACTATGGGTTTATCGTTTAGCCACCTTGTTAGATTGTGGGGAGCCTTAATAACAGGTGCAACAGTTTGCGCGTCTTTAGTGGTTTCTTAAAACAAGCAAGATACATTAAACCGTGGGTCAAATAACCACAATGAATATGATTAATGGCCAAGTTAAAGCGAAAATGTTATTATTAGCGTAGCAGCCGTTTCTAGAACTACACAAAACATTCACTTTCAATTCTTGTGTGTGATAAATGAAATTCAATCATTTCATTTCTTTATATTAGATAAATAATGGTAATAGAACTGAGTTGAGTGCAATTTGGGCTGAAATCGCAAGAGTGATTACAAAATTGCACGACCGCGCAGCGGGAGTGCAATTTGTTAATCACGAGTGTGATTTCTGCCCAAAATTGCAAGACACTCAGTTCTATTACCTATTAATCATTTCCATTTTGAAACTTAATATATTAAAATACTCAACAGTTATATGTAGCTTCAAAAGTGATTGTTTGACAAACTGATGCAATTAATGATTCAAAATAGTGCAATTAATGCTTAAATCGCACACTTTGTAGCCAATCAGATTGCAGGATTTGCTAATGATTTCAAAATGGATATGATTAATGATATGATAGACAAGTGGTCATTTTGACATTCAGTTAATGGTCTTTTCAACATTTCTTTTACGATTGCCTGGCATTAGACTGTAGACTTCCTCGTTTGCCGGCAGTACAGGATCGGAAATAACGCGGTTTCCAATTCATGGTCTTCCAATTATTCTTTTGTTAACGGACTGAAGTGACTTCAGAAATTCTTTATGAAGCCCGTCGACAGGATGATTTTAATTTCAAGACGGGAAGAGTGAATTTTTTTTAACGATAAGATGCATCAGGCATCACAAGGCATCAGGCATCACAAGCTCTCCCTTGATTCGAGGCCGGTTCTTTTTTTCAGGCTGGTTCTCCGGTTTTTCTGACGGGCTAATTTCAAAGAATTTTCGATCTGTGAGTTAGGTCTGCCCTGATTACTGGGTTGCTATGGTAGCAAACCAGTCTTAAAATGAGATCCGTTTTTCGGGCGTCAGGTAGACCATAATTTCACACGTCATGATTGGTCGAGAACTTGTAAACAATGTCCAATGTCCAATGAAGTTGCCACACGACATCGAGGACAATGTATTTATAGCTTTTAGTGTTGTGTCACTATAAATTCATTCGTTCAGGGTTCGTGAAGTACTATTTTGTCTGTAGGCATGTTGCGTACTATTGTCTTTAGGTTTTTTAACGCTACGCTTAAACTACTTACAAACACACACGCCGTACGTGGTAGACACACACTAAAAGATGTTATTGAGCAATTTTGGAACGGGTTGGTCCACATACTCAAAGAGAGAAGTCTGAGAATCTATGAGCTATCTTTGAGAATCTTTGAGCAAACTACGGTATGAGAATCGTAGAACTAGACAAACTAGTCAAAATAGACTAAGATAATCTATAAACTACCTAGCTATGATCAAACTAGATCTTACCAGATCTCAGATACAAAAAAATATACTGAGACAAACTACAGAAGGAGAGACAAACTACAAAACGAGTGACAAACAAAGCTTTGATGAAAGCTGACTCCAAGAACTTGTAGAAGTCAGACGAGCTGATAGTGATCTACAAGAAAGCGAACTGCCAAGACTCCTTGTTGAATATTTCCATTTATGAAAATACAGAAAACAAAAACTGAGGGAAAACAAATGACCAGTTAAACACATTTTGGCTAAGAGTATTTACATTGATAAAACGTTTGTTTTGCAGCGAACAGTTTCGATACTGAAATAGATATGTTTATTTCATCAGCTAGTCTTGAAAGGTACTCTAGTAGGTCAAGTAGAAATATAATATGCGTTGACAAGTCAGTAACGCAACACTAATGTCTTACTAGAATTTAAAATGTTTTTAATAAAGGAGGACTTTGAACCCAAAAGGAACACTTTGGTAAGAAATAATAGAGTATATAGGATTGGTGAGTGGGGGAGCTCTCGCACAGGCAACCCAGTGAACGCTCCAAGAGCGTCTAGTTTATATTTAGATCAGCCCAGAGGAATTACGAAACCGTTGTAGGGTTCGATCTGTGAGTTAGCCTAGAGGTTGTTTCAAGGTATCGATAAAATTGTGAAATCATTGAGTTACGTTACAGGAAAGATCGAAACTACACTTTTATTTTTTCATGAAACTTCCTTCCTTTGTTTTCTTCATTTAAATTTTAAAAAATCTACTAGCTTTATTGGAAGAAAATCCTACAGCTTTAACTTCAATGCAAGTATCAAAGTACTGAAATGAGTTAATACTCCAGTTTCACATTCGATGGAAACCGCTGTTTTTGAAGACCACAGACTCATTTGTACAGGCTTAGCCTCGCTTATAAGTCAGCTATTCAACGACATCATTAAAAGTCCGTGGGATTTCAAAACATTGGTATTGTTCAACTTACACATTCTTTACATTACGGTTGACTTATGCAAATCATTAGCAACAGCCAACTGTAATGTAAAGAATGTGCAAGTTGAATAATACCAATCCCACGGACTTTTAATGGTGTATCTGAATAGATGACTTATAAACGAGGCTAAGCCTGTACAAATGAGTCTGTGGTCTTCAAAAACAGCGGTTTCCATCGAATGTGAAACTGGAGTATTAAGATGCGACAAAAATAATCAACATATGGTTCGGTTGCGGCGATTAAAATTCTCAAGATTTCTCTGTTTTTTTGAGGCCGAAATATATCCACTTTTTCAGTGCCTTTAATTTTAATGATACCACTTTGACTTTTAAGATAATTTAAAAATTATCTTTGATTTAAATTATCATTCACTGAAATAATCGTCAGCTGTCCGTGAGGTCAGTCTTAAGGCCGATGATCGATGTTGGGTAGTCAATCTCCTATCGGCTAAACATCAATTTATGGCCAAATTAAAATTAAAGATTCAGAGAACCCTCCAGGGACCGCGGAGCATAGTTTTCAGTGGGGTGGGGAGGGGGTGGCGGGTGGGGAGGGGAAGCTTCCACAGCGATTTCCAGTGCCGGTTTTGAGGGGCAATTGCAACACTGATTTATTTACATCAAAGCTTGAGGCAACTCATGATATAACAGCTAGGAAATCAATATTGGCTAAGAGTGCGTGGGGCCCCGCGCCTCCGTTGTCCATGCCTACATTTTATATAATGGGAGAACCCGTCTTCCCTTTATCTAGAAGGAATAAATCACCCTTCTCACTGTTCTTTGGTCTTGTTTCGTGGAAGAACATTGGATTGAATACTGAAGAAGCTGGCGTTCATCCATTTTTTCACTTTTTTGTGTAAGAAATTGATGAACCATCGCTGGCCAAACAATAGCTAATGGGGGGGGGGGGGGGGGGTCAATTGTAAGTGCGGTTTTGGCTAACCTGAGCTGGTTATGGATTTTTGGCTGTGTAAGAACATGAAATTGATTCAAACCCCCCTATATCCCCCATATTTCCATTTCGAGACTTCCTATCAGACCAGATACTGGGGTCATACTGTAGACATTTCACACGACCTTGCCAAATCCAGAATTAATCCATCTTTTCCGTTGGGCTAAAAATAAAACCACGATAAGATCATTTCCTTAGCAATAAAAATCATCTGAGGAAAACATCTTTAAAATTCTCACCCGAAAAGGATTAACGAAAATTATATGACAGGAAAAAAGTCCGAGATAAAGTTTCTCCTATATCTACACTACATGGTGTAATAGGAGTATACGGCTTTATCGATTCCGATAACTGACTTAGTCTCGATCCGCGGCATATGAAACAAAAAGATATCATACCAATAGGATGGCCATGTGATTTCGCTTCTCTCAGCCCGAACGATTTATAGCCAGTCAGCGAACGTTAACATTCTTTCAGTAGCTCAACCTTGTTCTAGGTTTTCGGCTCAATAAACGACAGCTTTTACTCAAAAATACAGAAAATATGACGCATCTGTGGAAAGATTCACCAAATAATTTTGGAATAGCATGGTTGTTGTTGCCGGTTGGAAAATTTCTTTTTGAAGAGAGATATACGTACACTTGGAAAATTTTTGCTGTGACAAAATGCGCGTCTAGCAGATTCCAAATTTCGTAAAAAATAATAATAATAAGATAAAAAAAAATAATAATAAAAGGCGAAACTGATTCCTGAATCCATTAAAGCTGTGGAGATCGATATGCCGCCATCTTGGAATTTGAGCAATCGATCATGGTACGTAACTTGAAACGAACTCTCACTGAATAGCTAATAAAAAAGACCCGGCAATAACCTTCCCCAACCAATTCCTCATCTCAGTAATAACTATTGACATGCGTGATTGCATCTAAAGTAAGCAATTACCGACGGATCTGAAAGGAAAATTCTAATTACTGGGTTGCTATGGTAGCAAACCAGTCTTAAAATGAGATCCGTTTTTCGGGCGTCAGGTAGACCATAATTTCACACGTCATGATTGGTCGAGAACGTGTAAACAATGTCCAATGTCCAATGAAGTTGCCACACGACATCGAGGACGATGTATTTATAGTTTTTAGTGTTGTGTCACCATTAATTCATTCGTTCAGGGTTCGTGAAGTACTATTTTGTCTGTAGGCATGTTGCGTACTATTGTCTTTAGGTTTTTTAACGCTACGCTTAAACTACTTACAAACACACACGCCGTACGTGGTAGACACACACTAAAAGATGTTAATGAGCGATTTTGGAACGGGTTGGTCCACATACTCAAAGAGAGAAGTCTGAGAATCTATGAGCTATCTCTGAGAATCTATGAGCAAACTACGGTATGAGAATCGTAGAACTAGACAAACTAGTCAAAATAGACTAAGAGAATCTATAAACTACCTAGCTATGATCAAACTAGATCTTACCAGATCTCAGATACAAAAAAATATACTGAGACAAACTACAGAAGGAGAGACAAACTACAAAACGAGTGACAAACAAACAAAGCTTTGATGAAAGCTGACTCCAAGAACTTGTAGAAGTCAGACGAGCTGATAGTGATCTACAAGAAAGCGAACTGCCAAGACTCCTTGTTGAATATTTCCATTTATGAAAATACAGAAAACAAAAACTGAGGGAAAAACAAATGACCAGTTAAACACATTTTGGCTAAGAGTATTTACGTTGATAAAACGTTTGTTTTGCAGCAAACAGTTTCGATACTGAAATAGATATGTTTATTTCATCAGCTAGTCTTGAAAGGTACTCTAGTAGGTCAAGTAGAAATATAATATGCGTTGACAAGTCAGTAACGCAACACTAATGTCTTACTAGAATTTAAAATGTTTTTTATAAAGGGGGACTTTGAACCCAAAAGGAACACTTTGGTAAGAAATAATACAGTATATAGGATTGGAGAGTGGGCGAGCTCTCGCACAGGCAACCCAGTGAACGCTCCAAGAGCGTCTAGTTACCAAAGTCTTACCAGTGCGCTGACCAGACCACATGCTACTGACCAGTATGCTATTATCTCTTTTGGTAAAAATAAAAACAAACTAATCTTAATCTCCATTAAACTGAAGAGCAAAGTTTGGAATATGGAACTACATTCATTTTGTAAGGACAAAAGGGAGTATGAGGGTACATAGCAGTTAAGGTGGCTCTTAGCAGTTTTTCTCTGACCACACTTCTGATTCTAAGTTGGAAATAATTTGTCGTTCGTTAGATATGGATCAATCGGATTCTTGATATTTCAGTATTTCCCTGTCTTTGCAATGCATAGCCTTAATATGCTACCACTGTTTTCACTGACTCATGCTAAGCACTGATCGACAGGTTAAATCATTGGAGAAATCAGCATTTGGTAATCGTAGTAAGCGGATGCGCGCGCAAAACTTAAGCCAGGTCAAAGCCATTCTTGTACTCGTACAAAATCTATTAGATAAAGAAAAAAGATCAGGATTGGTTATGTTATGTTCTCTGATAAAACACGACTGAGGCTGTTGAACACTCAAAAAGACGCGAAACTTATGTTTTTCCCCAAAAAAATCTTTACATGCTTTCGCTACTTCCAGGTTTTGGATGAAGCAAACAATTTTTGACGCGTAGGAGTAGGGTATGGCAAATTGAAAATTTTTGTACGCGGATGCTAAAAATAGCCCAACCAGTACGTAATATACATGGTGCGCACGGTATTAAGAAATTTCCCTTCTCTTAATTAAGCTCTCTTGGTTTGATCGATGTCTTTGATAGAAGCGAGACAGATAGCTGACAGTTGGTCCCATAACATGTCTTTTATTTACTTTATTCCTCTAGTTCTAATTTAATATTTAATTGACATAGATTTCATATTTTATCGTGAAAGACTTTCTAAATTGGCTACCATAATTTGTATATCTAATCTAAACGACACATGATACGATCGGTTATCACATATAGGGTCGAGTAGAACTAAGGCAAAACGTAACAAGGGCAAAAAATGTAAAAAAATCGAGTGCAATTAATTGATGATTTTACCATGACTATAAAACAAGGTACAATTCTTAATCAAAAACCTAGCCATGGTTGACCCACCGGAGCTATAGTAATTCTAGATCTGTCCTAATTGAATTAAGAGCAAAGCCCTTTTTCGCCAGCCAATCAGAAACGAGTAAAAAGTCATTATTTTTTTTTATGCTATAAATGTTGTACTTGGTTTCATGTCAGTTCATCGCTGGACTACCTTTGATCGATGCGCGCGCGACAAAGACGAGCTGTTTACCGAGACATAAAGTATTTACTGGGCCATTATCGTGAGTTTAATATTACTTGTATGCTAGCACTTTCCCGGCGCATTTATGTGGCTTTGAAGTCTCCTTTCGCATGTTTTTTTTAGTGTTCTAGACAAGCATTTTGTTTTCTTCTTCAAGGGACACCAAAAACAAAAGCCCTCCCAGTAGGGCCACCCTATCTTAGGACAGACTGTCACCTACCTTTAAGCTTCGGACACACGGTGCAACATTGCACGCAATATTGCAGGCAATGTTGCTGAAGTGTAGGATCGTTTACTACTTCAGCAACATTGCTTGCAACAAATTGTGTCGTGTGACATGGCTCGCAACATCGATTGCCTGCAACATTGCGCGCAATGTTGCCCCGTGTGTCCGTAGCTTAAAGGTAGGTCTCCCTGGTGCTAGGACAAGTTTTTTTTGTTTTCTTCCTCATGGGACACCATGCAAAAACAAGAGGAGCCCTAGCAGTAGTTGAGCTGTGCGCAGAATATAGCACAGTGTGTTAAGCCCTGTGACGATGTCGCATAGTCCGTCTGGGTGAACCATTAATAATTTGATCAATGTGGTGCATGTACGTGGTCACGATTAACGCAGACTGACACAGGCTGTCTCATATTGCGGTGCTATATCAACTAATGTCACGATGCACCATGCGTGATTACTGTTTTTATATTATTCTACTTATTTGCCTTCCGACTTTGTTATCCCGCATTCAGTGCACGTTTATTAGATGATGAAATAGGCCATCATTTAACGGATTTCATGTGCATGAGTTTACATTGTGGCTCCTCGGCATTCGCCCCTGACATTATCACTACATTGCTTCGTAAGGTTCGCATGTAGAATGTTTGTGTTTCCGAGCAACTCCTGATATTCCTCTTCTTAAAAAGCCTTTTCAAACCCTGTCGGTAATTCTTGAGAAAGAGGAAGTAAATACAAGGGTTGACCCCTGCGTTAAGATATCCAAGGAACACCACAACAAAAAGAACAGTGTCGAGGGTTTTTGGTTCCAAGGGAGGCTCCCACTTCCAAATAAAACTCACCACAGAAAGAAACGAGAAAAATGGTCCCCAAAAGATTATAAACGCAGCCACAATAGCTACTGATATATAAAATATCTGCCTGTTTCTTCGGCGTCTTGATTCAACTTGCTGGTTGTTAAGCATGTTGTTGACCGTCTTGGAGCCTCTGCTGACTTTATAAATCAGGAAGGAATACACCAGGGTAATGATGATCATTGGGATGAGAAACAAAATCATGATTGACGCCGAGATAAAGGCAGTTTGATCTTGGAATGTTGACCACAAAGGCAAACAAAAATTGTGGTTGTTGTGTTTTATAAGCTTAAAAACGTAAAGGTCAGGAGAGAAAACGGCGATAGCCACGACCCAAGTGGCCAAGATCAAAAGGTATCCTTTTTTCTTGCTAAACATCTGAGCCCTTACAGGAAATATAATAGCAATTAGCCTGTTTACAGAAATAACAAGAAGAGTGAAGACTGAGACAGCTGGGGAAATGTCTACAAGCAGATAACATAGCTTACATAGGACATTACCAAGAGTACCACCAACAAACCATCTATAGCGTATCCCACTTGCCTCTTCAGCAATCTTGATGGGAATAGAGAACAGAGGAATAGCTAAGTCTGAAATGGCCATGTTCACAATCAGGTAATTGAAATTGGTTTTTAAACCTTCATTTCCAAAAATAACGATAATGACAAGGACGTTGCCAACTAGAGTCCAAATAAGAACGATGCTGAAGAGGATAATCTTGGTATGGGCCGAAATTAGGGTGTCCTTCGGCACAGACAGCGAACTATTGGGATAAATAGATTGGTTATCCATTGCTCATTCCTGAAAAATAACAAGAAAAAGATTTGTTAGATTATGAGTGAAAAGACCCACAAGAACAAGAAATTCTTCAATTTTTTTTTCTTGGCTAGAATATGAATAGCAAAACATTAAAAAGAATCCAGCCAGCAAACTTCATTGTTAATACATACATCTATGCAATTTTTTTCTAAGAAACGATTGATTTAATAGTCGCTTCTCTGTAAATGGTTTACGTGATCGTATTAACTAAAATGATGGATGGAAAACACTTTCATTTACTAGTAACTAAGTGGCTCGGTTTCGATAGCTACGATGCCTGTTTTTCTGCCCGATAAATAAACGTCCCTCTTCTCTCCGGCATTCCCTGCTTTTTCTTACCGTCCCCGCGTTGTACACCGACATTAAAGTTTTTCAATGTTTAATTCTGGCCTTCAATTTTTGCGACGAACTCAACCATTAGACTCTAGCTTGGCAATTCAGTCTTTTGAATCGTGATACTGAACTAAAACATTGTATACCTGTTTTCCAGCAATCCTATATGTTACCCAATAAAACTTTTAGACCAGTATTTTCATTAAAAGAGCAAGTGTTTCAAAACCAGATGCCGACTAAGAAATTTCTCTGCCTTGTTCAGTACATTTATACTAATGTGTGGACTCAGCAGCCTCACGCGCGGCTCTAGCACAGACAAGCTCTTTCTATCCAGACACGTATCAGGAGTGGTATTATTTATACAGTATTGTAAAATATTTACACTAGACACAAAAGGTAGAAAATGGCCAGTTCAAAAAAAATCATTTTAAGGAAAAACGTGGCTTTATATTGCCAACGATGTCAGTCATCTTGTCAAGTATCAATGCAAAACATTAGCGTGATGGCTCACGACTTGTTTGAATTTCTCAGTTTTCACATTAAAGATATACCCCATTACCGTTTTTCTTTCTTTTTTTTTTTACATTTAAAATGTATACAAACAAAAAAATCACATTACAAATAATAAACAATTATTGGATGAGGTTGGCATGATATCGTAAATTATCAAGACCAAGGCTGTGTTATCTAGCTGTTTAAATGCCGAACACGGCAGAGCGACTTAAGTCTAGTTTTCTACCATCAATGTGTAGAGAATCTCATAAGTTTTAGTAAATATTTAATGCACTATAGCCAGCTGAGTTGATCGCCTTCCCCGAAAGGAATTATGGGTCACTATTTTTGGTTAGCATTTTTCGAGCATTTTGCGAGTATACAATGTAAACTTTTCTTGTTGATTGAAATAAAATTCCTCCATGAGTTCTACTAGCGTTTACGATTAATTTAAAGAAGGAAGAACTCGTATTTCATAAATTCTCTTGGCAGAATAATGGGAAATGCTAATCAAAATACGATGTCGAATCCTCAATTCTGATTGGTTGAGTTTGTTCTGAAGGTCAACTCAGCTGGAGTAGTTTATATATATATACACACTCGATTGCAGAAACGTTGTAGTATACATTTATACATATATACAAATACCTAATTAGATGCAAAAACACGAAAAAAATTAATAACTCTGTATCCATTGATGCATATCTCACGAAATAATATTTTTTAAGACGTTTAATCAATAAGGAACATGAAAAAAATGATTTCAACGCTATTAGATATTATTAAGTATATATTGGAGTAGTTTATATATATATATATATATATATATATATATATATATATATATATATATACAGCGATATGCAGAAATTATGATCCTCCTGATATATATACAAGTATATCAAAAGTGTACCAGAAATTATGGGATATCATCGCTGATATTTTTTTCGAGTTGCCTATCACTAGGGCTTGCTGAAAAAAATATCAATGATGACATCCCATAATTTCTGATATACTTTTGATATACTTGTATATATATCAAGAGGATCATAATTTCTGCATATCGCTGTATATATATATATATATATTATTTTTGATTTATATACTATTTTATATATTTATCTACCATTCTTACTATATATATAACATAGTTAGTCTTTAATATATATGCATAATATGTACATTATTTAGATATGCTTCGATATTATCCACACAATTGCAATTGACTGTTAACACGGTGCGAATATTTTGTAATAAAATATTATTATTATTTTACCTATACAGATAATACATTTATCATGTCGAGTTCATACGATGCCAGGGAATGGCTGAGGTCTCTCGACCAATCAGAACAGAGATAGTGAGTAAAATGTATAATAATAATAATATATGACAAAAACTAAGGGGCTCAGTAAGCTAGAATATTAATATAATATCTTTCTACTTTTTGGCATCATTTAATGTCCCTTAAAAGTTCTCTTATAATAATTTTTCATACTTTTTCAGATGAGTGGATAATTTGGAGTTCTTTTCAGCAATAACGTATTCTAGTTGCTCAAACTCTAATAATTTAAATTGGTATTTTTTTGATATTTGAAAGCCCTCCTTTACATTTTGCAATAAAAAGAATATATTTATATAACAAAAATTGAAATTAAATCTAGCATAATATTTTAAGAAACCATTTGCAGTTTGTTTTAATATCCAAAAGCCGTGCTTTTAACGATGTTGTGAATATACGCAACAATGTTTAGAAAACATGGTCTTATTTACACAAATATTCAATTTACCAGGAAATGATAGTGAATAGTTTATAGTCTTAATCGAACATATTTGAAGCTAAATGAAAGTATAAGCTATTTCAATACTTTTTATTTGCTTAGAAATAGAAAATAAATCCGTGTCTATTGTGCAACCGGAACAACACAAACGTTCCGACATTGATCATTTGTAAGATGAAGTCAAGTGGAATATGGTGTCTTTAAAACTGTTTTCTTTTGCTTTGTCTTCAGTTTTCTTATACAGCCGCAGCTTTTGTATAATATCGTAAGAGGTTCATTGTGGACTACGACAGCTTTAACGCCGCCGGTATAACTGATGTTAAAAACTGATGTTATCGCTAATCACTACCGCAAGTACAGGAGTGGCGTAGCTCAACGGGGTCGAAATGAAAGCATGTGAAGGTGCCTTCGGTAACCGCTATACGGACCATGTACGACCCCGGAGCACAGCTCTAACCAGCGGTCTTCTACAAATGACCCTAAATCGTAAGACAAACGAATAAGTATCATTTCTTTATTACATTTCCATGATGAATAATATTTTTCATTCTATCAGTTTGAATTAGTTAGGGTCGGTTTGAAAGTAGAACAATGCAACGAACTAGATCTTTTTTGATTCATGAGATACCGTAGTGTTCCTTGTTTACCTACTCATTTAATCAGGGTTGTCCTTATTTCAGTGCCAAAATATTCACAAATACCAACTGAACGCTAAAGTAAAGAATACACAAAGCCATATTTTACGTCTGTAGCTCGTAATATTCATTGACTAAGAAACGTGAGGCCGAAGGTGCGTTCATTTTACCCCACCCTGAGCCCTCTCTATCAGTGCTCCGTTATACGGGTATTTAAAGCTAATTAAAGAAAGGAAAGAAGTCGAAACAAGGATGCGAGGTCATTGGGAATCGAAGTCGGACCTCTTGCACCGGAGGCCGTGCACTAACCTATATATATGCATCCTTGCACATACTTCAATACAAATTATGGACTGACCTTAACTGTACACATGAATATTCTACACAAAATTGAGGCAAAGGTTGAGTAACAAAGAATTTGAAACTGCGTTATTGTACACACTTGGACGTGACCACCTCTGTCAGAACAGCCTTGCCGATGACCCAGTTGCAGAAGTAGAAACAAACTCTAGTTCGGCCAAATTGTTTATCACCATTCTTATATGAACACGTTCGTAACTTGATAGCAATAACAAGATAATGTCAGCCAATGAAATGTGGTTTTTAAGGATTACTGTGAAGTACTTGCCTCTTTTTGCTTGACTCTAGACTTATAGCGGCGAGAAGAGTTTCTGAAGTGACATCCCTTGTTAGACTCAAATAAACAAGGTGCATCCTGGTCTAGCATGTGCAGAAAACAACACTATGTTAGATTATATGCAAGCTAGACCAGAATACACCTGTCACGTCTTATTTCAGAAAAAAGGTCGCTTGATAAAGAATCGTAAAGGAGAGGATTACAGTCTGCATTTAATCCTCCCCTCCTTCCATCCTTAATCTACATACAGGGATTAGAAAGAAGTCTAAATAAGTGTACGAGATCAAATGGGATTAAGATATATGGATCCTTAAGTTTGTTTAGTATCTAGTAACTACTAATGTTTCTAATATAATCAAATATCTTAGATTTGGATCTTTTTATGGCTTGACTATTTTTTCACTGAATGATCGATAAGTTCATGCCCTGCAGATAAATATTTTATTTCCGTCAAATAAATGGACTAAATAATCAATTATTAACGTGACTTATCTCACGATCTCATGAACAGATAAAACTGTATACTTTTTTCTGGAAAATACGCATTATTCCAGTGCTATCGATTTGTATCAAATAAGTGTTATAATCTCGCTTTTTGATTGATTGGGGGCGTGCGCTCGGAGAAGATATAATTAACACTTCTCTCACGTTTTGCCAATCGTCACGTACTTTATAACCGCACAAAGCACTTTCGCGCGTTTTCGATTTCTTCAAAACAAAATCTATATATCTGCCGATATTGGAAGAAAGTACTTCCGAAAGTTATCTTTTCCATTCTGTTTCCTTGTCATTTTCGAAGATTTATGATTAATTCTACTCTAGCTGGTACAAACCTAATCATTGCTGCCTCTGGCTAATATGAGTATCTCAGCATACAATCCATTTACATTGATGGTACATAACGAATTGAATTTTCCTATCCGGAATAGCCCGCGGATCGATCAAGAATTGAAACCATCGATTGAGTCACAATCACGCGCCATTTATCGAACTGAACCCGAACTGAATTTACAGTTAGAAACCTGTCTTAAGCGGCCATATACGTAAAATGATCGCTTTATGCAGGTTGACCTTTCATAGGCGAAAAACCCTTTCCAGAACGCTAAAAGTTACATTTAACATAGGCGGCGTAAAGAGGTGAAAGCGCTTTCTCCCCCTTTTACCACTGCGATCCCGGTTCACGCTTACCAGACTCCGTGTCGTACTTAAAGTAAAGTTGCTTGTTGTTTATCTTCTGCGCTTCGAAGGTTTTTCTCTATTTTTCTAAAAATCGACTTGACAACTTCTAAATTCCAATTCGATCATGAAACGAGGGCCACACGTACGTTTGTCTGACTATTAAGTGGTAACTTCTTAAAAAAAAAAAAACAAGGAATATTTTCTCATTTCTAATAAATGGCATTAGTTATAAGTCGGCGATGTTTAGTTTTAAGATTAAAAAAAACCTGCATGAACTTGTCTGAACATAATCTGAAATGCCTAAATTCTCTATTAACTATTTCAAATATCAAAACTGGTATAGTTTAATAAAAGTGCAGTCGGACATGATCGACAGGTTATCACTGTAGTTGATCGTTGTAAAATATGAATATAAGTTTTTTAATCATAAACTATTAGTTGCCTTAGAATCAATTTTTTTAAATCCCAGACTAAGACATTTTTTGGCATGTGTCGACACCTAGGCTCTATATTTTTATTGTATTGATGAGGATGTTCACGCCAAAGTTAGTCCATATTACTGAATGAAGCTAGCCACCCCACCAAGGCAAAGGAAAACAAAACAGAACAAATACAAAAGTTAAAGAAATCTTAAATAAAGAGCTGGACGGAACAAATAGGGGCAGATGATAAAATGAAGAAAGGCAAGGAGACAAGGATGAAAAAACAAACAAACTAAACCAACAACACAAAAACAGTTGGGAAGATTTAGGTAAGGAAATGTTAGGAGAAGACAGGTGTGGAGGCCGGTCTGTCACTGAGGAAAAAGGGATGCAACGAAAACAATATCAATCCAACTTATAAAAAAATTAACCAAATGGAAAATTGTCTTGTAGAGCGCGTCTTTACATTCAGTGTGTATCTAATTCTGAAACTGCAGTGCTCCAATGCTCTTTAAATGGTTATTGTCACCGGAAAATAAGGTGGCACTCCCGCGCCCACACGCGTGTCAAGTACGCTTATTTTTATATTCTTTTATGCAGATGTTCATGGCTTGAAGAAATTGAAATAAACAACTTGAAATAGCATAGAAATAAACGTACACCGGCTGGCAAAAGAATTGGCAATCATCTTCCCTTATTGCAGAAGATATTCTTGATAAAATCTAAGTATTATAGTGAAGGATTATCTGATGGTTACTTGCTTTATCAGTTTTTCAAGAAACTAATGCACGTGCACAAATTAATTAACGCTAGTCGTTTTTTCTTTTTCTATTCTTTTCTGTCCATTCTATTCTTTTTCTTAACACGCTAGAGAATGTTTCCTTAAAGGGAAAACGTACATATTACCAAAAACATTGGCATAATATAAAGTATAATTAAGTCTATATGTTTTTCATATTCTTACCACTTCAGTAATATGTTTTGTGAGACCCGCTGGCTTGTGTTACGTATTGAATATAATGAATATATATCCGGCATGACCGTTACTTGCATTATCTAGTGACGCTCAGTTTCTTGTTTTTCACAACTGGAAATCGAAAATCAATACTGGAGTGTATTATGCAAGTCATTACGAAAATAGTCGTCAAATTTTGCACATTCATCCATGATAACAATTTTTATTATTGAAAAAAAAAACAAGATATTTTTCGTGGGCTCATTCCTCTCGACGAAAAACACCCACCAGCATAAACTTTTTTTAAAATCGAGAACGACTATTTGAGCGCACTTTTGATGGTCTTTATGATACTGACCGATCAATAGCATGATACTAGACCCCGTGCAGCACGGCGATAGGTTCCATATTCTTACGAGTTTGAAAGTCTTTAATTTTGTCCTCCAAATTGAGCTGCTTAGACGTCAAGTGCAAGAGGTCCATTAAGATTAAGATTAAGTTGTTTTTTTAGAAATTTGTTTGTCATCAAGTTATTTTTCTCGGGGAAAAAAATCCGAACAATGATGTCATGATGTTGGAGACGCTTTCTTGTCACCAACACTGTACGTGATGATCTAGTATAGAATCTAGACACACGAAGCACTTGACAGAAATGAGTGGGAGCCGGGTATTTTAGTATGTGTTACTTTTGGTCAACAGATAACGGCGCAGTAACATGTACAATCTAGTTTTGAATAGTTAAAGGGAGAATACCGAGAAACCAAAAATTTGACGCCAGTATGTCAAACTCCCGACACATTCGTAAAAGCTGAGGCGTCGTATGGACTTCGCATCTGGCGATAATAAAGGGCGACCCCCCCCCCCCCTCCCCCCTTTTACTGGTACGGAATGCGTAGAATAAAGTTTTAAGCCCGAAGGTATCAGGGGAGAGACTAGCCGGCCTCAGCCGTACCTGCAGACGACCTTAATTCCTTGCACTATCTGCCATGCACGGAATCCATTGAAAATGTCTAGTGAAAAATAATCTAGTCTATCTGGTGCAAGTGTTTCACGGCTCTTGATGTGCTAAATATATTCTCAAGCATGTCAAGGCTTGGGTACTGGGATTACTATTTAGTACGAAATAAATATAGCACTCTTTCATGGAATAAGTGTTTGTACTCTATTAAATAGTTTGTTGGTTCTACTTAATGCAATCTCTCCTACAATCAATGATTATCTTACTCAAAATATCAAAACGTAGAGGAAGAACTAGAAATCCAGATGTTTTTCAGGGCATTTAATCAAAAAGGGAAGATAATATATTCTTCCGGCTTATCTCACGCCGAGCCATGTTGCCAAATTCAAATTAAGATCTTTCTGCAAGTGAATCCCTACCGATCGATATAGGATTTATCAAAGGAAAATTTGATAGACTTCAGTTTATTTGACGATATTTGAATCCTATTTCGAGATTTCTACAAAGACGGATTATTAAACTAATTTTTACTCAATTTGTGACGTAACACGGCCACCATATTTGATAATAGTTTAATTTTAGACTTGAATATAGAGTTTCGCGCGCTGTGATTGGTCGAGCGACCAGTGATTCACTTCGTCTTCGGTGAATAATTGTTAAATATTGACTTGTTTGTAATCTTCCAACAAAGCAGCCATTTGAATTTAATCAACGAAATAAAGACTTTATGTTTTGCTTGATTAAGAAACTATGGATCTTTGAATCAAAAGGTATGTGAGATATCCTGTACAACATCCTTGATTAGACAGCAACATCTTTATTGGTTTTTTCTCCAAATATAGTTTTGAAAATTATATTTGGAGAAAAAACTAATTAATAAAGATGTTGCTGTCTAATCAAGCATGTTGTTCAAGGAACTCATGAATCATTCCCACTGCACAAGAATATAGAAACGAAGTTAATAATATATAATTATAGCATCGTACGAGGACTTATTGGCACGCAACAACAACAGCAACAACAATAATAATAATAATAATAATAATAATAATAATAATAATAATAATAATAATAATGATCAAAAAAATATCAATGGAGAAAAAAGCCAAACATTAATTGAAAATAATCAACTCAGTAGACAATTTTAGTAGACATTGACTTTCGGGCTTTTGAGATTAAAATCGAAACAATTTTTTTCTCGAAGAATATCTTCATGTTTACTCACTCAAAAATGAAGGTGCATACACACGAGGCAATTTTTTATGCCACGTTGCAAAAATTAGAGATCGCACCGTGTGATAAAACCGTGTGACGTCGCAAAATGCAGAAACGAGTTTTACTTTTTCGACGTCTCGCGCGACGAACCTCACGATCTAGTGCGATCTAGCTTTTGCGACGTCGCATGAAACCGGCGTCGCATTAAAAAATCGCATCGTGCTTCCGCATCTTAACGTTTTCTACATATCTTTTTTGCCTGACGATTATCCTCTGTAGGGTTTGTTAATTAGTTAATAACGGAGAAGAAAAACTATCTTTCAAAATTGCTTTTCTCTCCAGCTGTATTACAGTAATTTACAGTAATTGTCTCCTTGGTCCGTCAAAAATAATAATCATAATACATAGTAGTAGACACTAAATCCATGTTTGTTTTCTTTTGTTTTACTTTGACAATTGTTCAAAATTGATACGAGGCCAAATAAAATCACTCTACCTTTGGAGACTTTAAACACCTCCAACCCTATGCAAAATGGCGTCTACCATAACTTTGATACGAGGTCAAATAAAATCACTCTAACTTTGAAGGCGTTAAACACCTCCAACCCTATGCAAGATGGCGTCTACCATAACTTTGATACGAGGTCAAATAAAATCACTCTAACTTTGAAGGCGTTAAACACCTCCAACCCTATGCAAGATGGCGTCTACCATAACTTTGGGAATCCCCACGCTCCAAATTGCTCCCGAGTAGGATTAGCCCTCTAAAACTCAAAACAAAGCCCGTCCCTCTTGTTCTTGTGCCCGCCATTCGTTTAATCTCGGCAGCCCTTTGCCGGCTGTAATAAATTATAGTCTATAAGCATAGTGACCAAGTCATTAGTAATATATTGCCATTTGGAGACAATCCGGCACCTGTATGTCATATCTACATACAGAATGGCAAGCACGAGTAAATGACACAAATTGTTACTAAAATGTCTTGTCAAATAGGAAAACTGAAGTGATAAGATAAGATATAATATTTCAAAGTCAAACGTCAATAGCTAAGTGACCTTATTAAACTTTTTCATCCAAATCCTTTGATAAACCTTAGTAAAGAAAGGATTAAAGAGATTTCCTGATATTTCCTGATATTTTGTTTGTTTTGCGGGACTTTAATTCCAACGTTTACATTAAGTTTTCCTTAATCCTCGGCTGAGAAAACTACTAAGACACCTAGCTACTCGCGGCAGCTGGTTACTACCGGTCATACCTGACTCAAGTTGTATTAAAGTCATGCCTAGTAAGCTCTGACTATCGGTACTTTCTTTTAAGAT
The DNA here is from genome assembly GCA_964019055.1 of Anthopleura xanthogrammica. Lineage (NCBI taxonomy): Eukaryota > Metazoa > Cnidaria > Anthozoa > Actiniaria > Actiniidae > Anthopleura > Anthopleura xanthogrammica. Next base: position 540,680 of record OZ025206.1, on the reverse strand, counting down.
ATAAAAGGAAAAAAATCTGTTAAAGCTAAAGCAAATAAAGGTAGCCAAACTAGGAGAAAACTAATGGCGGGAAGCACGGGTGGTTTGTGCTGCTAATGCGTCGCCTCTTAACGCTGTGGTCATGGTTTGTAGTGTTGATTCTCTTTTGACGTGTGCTTCAAGATTTTTTCTCTGGTTTTCCTATCTCCGCAAAAATCAACTTTTGGATTGCAAATTGACCATGGAATGAATGCCGCAGGTTCATTAGCTTCTGACTGTTAAGTTCCTACCCTCTTAAGATAAGGACAATCTTTGGAAAGTTCTAAAAATACAACAAGAAAGACACTAATAACAAGAAAAACAAGAAAACACTAATAACAAGAAAAACAAGAAAAACACTAATAACAAGAAAAACAAGAAAAACACTAATAACAAGAAAAACACTAATAACAAGAAAACAAGAAAAAAACTAATAACAAGAAAAACAATAATAACAAGAAAACAAGAAAAACACTAATAACAAGAAAAACAAGAAAAACTTGTATCGAAAACCTGTATATTGAAAACCTGTATTGACTTTGGATATTCAGACACAGCAAACATGCAAGGAGCCTGACTATCTGATCAGTTAGTTGACCTATAAATGTCGGCTTTTATGACTCTACTGATCTGATAAAACTAAAAAGCGTAGAATGTACCCACGCTAAACATTTCTTTACAAATGTCTTTTTACGCAAACGATATTTGTCTGACTGGAATAGCACTTAATGTATCCAATACTTGCTCTAATGAAGGATCGTTGTCTTTTAATGTCGAAGAGTGCTCAATCTAATGAATTAAGGAAATTTTTTTTGTTTTTAACGGTTGATGTCTGGTCCTTGAAATAGCAAGGAAAAAGGAGGGGAAAGAATGAAGAGAAGAAAAAAGACTAAAAATGAATGGAAATGATGTGAAAAATGAAGACTGAAGAAGATGCTGATGATACATTATGAGTACTAATGAGATGAGAGAAGTCCGATGAAAAGGGAGGGGGATGTTATAAGTACAAAAACAGTAGCGGAAGAAAAAACAGAAAGTCAGAAGAAAGCCAAAGACAGGAAAAGAACATCGGCGTTGTTAAAACACCAAACAGGAAAGAGAAACACATAGTTTATCGATAAAGGCGAAATATATAAATGAGTAACAGAGACGTATCAAATTTCTCATTTTAGATTAAAATTGAATGAATTTAGTCAGTCATCAATAATCGACCAATGAAAAAATAGAAAAACTAACAATTCAATATAGAAAAACTGATGTTCTTTGAGTTTCATGCGGTTAGAAATAACCATCAAAAGTGAACCATTTGTCAGGAAATGAATTCAAATATTTTGTTTTGTCAACCTATAAAATTGACATTGAAATTGGAATTGAAATTTTCTTTAAATTAATAAGAAATAATAAAGAAATATAACTGACCCCAAGCTACAAATTGCGCTTCTTTAGTCTTTAAAAAAATATAGTTTTATATTCTTTAATCACAAATTTTCCAGAGCAAAATGAAAGGATAAATAGTTCATTCGTTGAGTATTCTTTATATAGATAATACCAAGGGTTATGATTTGATAAATGAGAGCTTTTACAACATACCTTTCTGTAATACTAAATTAAATGTCATCCAGCTAAGGTTGAAGTAGGAAAGCCTAGTGAAAAACATTATCAATACAGATGTTGTTGTAACTGAAATGGCTCGCCTTCAGGGCGCGAAACACACTACGACTCGATCAATTGACATTCACTTCTTAATGAATTTTGATTCTAGCAAAAGCAATTTTAATTATCGACTTTAGCAAGATGATGAATTAGAGAAAAGGAACAATATCCAGAAAAATACGGAAAGAAGTCTTGTTCTAAGAAAGAATAAATGAACAAAATAAAAGAAGAAATTGATAGAAAAAAGAAAGAAATAATTGGAAAGTATTAAGTACTACTATGTTCGGATAGTTTAGGGAAAACCTTATTTATGAGCATATTTATGAGCATATTTAATTTATAATATACTTCTACAAAATAGCAAGAGAAAAAGGAGGCAATAAAAATAAAAACTTATCATGGAGATGTGTGTCTACGAGAAGATCAAAGAAAAAACAAATAATCCCAGATATTTGCGTCAAGTAAACAAAGAGAAAAATTCTCAAGAACACCACTAGTTAGGACTGATTTTACCAGTATTTCCGTGAGGTCCAATACGCGATTCCACTTGCCTTTTTCACGGCTCTCTTCTTGTTTAACGGTGTCAAAGATAACTTTGAGAATCTGTCTCGATGAAAGCTTGAACGGAGTTAAATATTTGAACTTTCCATTGATTTAACGCAGAGTCCTGCTTGTTGCGTTTGACGAGTGAAAACGATGGGACTGTCAGGTGATTTGGCACTCTTAGCCCGCAAATTGACATTTAAAATTCTTAATAATCAGTTGTATGAATAATATATCAGTTGTGACCACTGAAAACGGCTCTAGAACTGGTTTCTTTAATCTCCTTTTTTGCTATTCACCCTTGATAAGATATCTCCCTGCTACAGATAATATTTTACGAGAGTACAGAACGTAGATAATTGCAAATAGATTCGGTTTTAAATTAACGATTGCATGTTGGATGGTTCATTATGGGTGGGATGAAATCGTTAGAGTGACAGCCAGGCATGTCGGATGGGTTCACTATAGGTGGTATATGGTTTGGAATCATCCCTGGGGAATAAAAGTGGCAGTCATGTTGGATGATGTTCACTATAGGTGGTACATGGTTTGGAATCATCCCTGGGGGAATAAAAGTGGCAGTCATGTTGGATGATGTTCACTATAGGTGGTACATGGTTTGGAATCATCCCTGGGGGATTAAAAGTGGCAGTCATGTCGGATGGTGTTCACTATAGGTGGTATATGGTTTGGAATCATCCCTGGGGGATTAAAAGTGGCAGTCATGTTGGATGGTATTCACTATTGGTAGTTATTCTCAATCTGCGAGTCAAAACTTTGAAAGGAATTCCATTCTATTTAGAATTGAATTTTTCCTCAGTTGATATATTTCATCGCTATTCTCATATATACGTTTGATCGGGAGAGAGACGCCAACATAAACTGTATTGTCGGCTCAGAATTTTTAGTCGCCTATACGGGTTATATTGAGGGCGTTGGGAGAAAATATATTCTATTGGCCTTAGTTTGATAAATATTGCCACTGCCATCTGCTACGCTTGTGTTCAGCATAACTGAATTGGATAATTTAGTCTCTTATATGATTGTTTTTGACCGCATAGTATTTGCAAGAGACGATCCGTCATATGTTCAAATGATCACTGATATTGATAAAACTATAAGAGTTCTGATAGGTATTTAGTGCGAGGTCTAAACAGGATATACTGGTCAGGTAGTAGAACCTTCAAGTTACCATATGTTTATTTTCCACCGGTAACGTTACCAAAGTTTAATAATAATAGCTTAATATAGTTGTTTTCTTTATCTATTCTCACTAAAATTATAGGACGTCTATAGGGAAATATGGGGGAACTTAATAGGAAATAAGATATAGGACAAATAGGGATAAACTTAGAAAATAAGATATAGGAATAATAGGGGCACTTGAAGCCCTGGTAAACCATAATATATCATGATAATTGGTAAGATATCTTCTACAGACCTTTCCCGAATTCGCTTGGATGATCACGAAACAATGTTTTCAAATCGAGGTTGGCCTTGACAAATAAAAGAATCAAGTTCAGTCTCGACTTGAAACCATTGTTTTGCGATCATCCAAGTGAATTCGGGAAATATTTATTTATCCGACCTTCTCTAGCAGGTGTCTGGGAAAGTATGAATCCATTACCAACATTTTCTGGTCGAAATTAATATCCCATTGATTGGTTTCTTTCCACTTACGTTGGATAGGAAGAAAGAAAATAAAACTAATTTCATTATCTAGATATATGTTTCAAGAGAATATTAAATATTTAAGTTATTATGAATATTTTAAGAGCTGCTCTATGATTCAAACTATTTTCAATATTAGGAAAATATGGATTTTTAAAAACCCAACTAATTACAAAAATATATTTTTCTTTCTTTCTTTCTTTCTTTCTTTCTTTCTTTCTTTCTTTCTTTCTTTCTTTCTTTCTTTCTTTCTTTCTTTCTTTCTTTCTCTTTCTTTCTTTCTATCATTCTTTCTTTCATTCCTCATTCTTTCTATCTTTTTTTTACTTTCAACCTCTTGACGATGATTTTAAATTTTTTAGTTATCAGCTTACTTCAAATTCGCTTTTCACGCTTTCCTTCTATGATCAGAAGTCATCACAGCATTTGACTTTCAAAATACACATCCAGAAAATTCCATCCACGATCACAATCCAACCCTTTTTCTTTATCAGACGAATCTTGGTGAAGTACGTGTATTGCCTGTTCATGCTATCTGACTCGTTATTTCATAGCTAGCTCCCTCATAACCAAAAGATAAGAGAAAATTATTGGCCTGAAGAACCCTGGGTGTTTTTTTAATAACAGTTTCAGTTCGACAGACACCTTTGAATCCATTTGCGGACAGCTAGAATCTACGCCTTAATGAAAACTATATTTTTCAGATATAAAACGGTATATTAGAAATACTTTCGGTTGCTTAGTTACAAGCAACTTTCTTTAATCTGGAAAAAATACGATCAATTGACAAAACAACAAACGAATGAATGAAACGAATGAGTGAATGGCTCTTACTTTTCATTTACACGCTCGTCTCAACGAAAGAATTCATAGCGAATGCTGTAGATTAATTGTAACTGAACTGATATTGTGGATCTCTGTTATCTGAGATGTCTTAGTAGATCTATCGATCTGTATCTGTTTTTTCATTCTAAATGACAAGATCAAGTCTGTCTTTGATGCTAATGTTGTACTCGAGTCTAGACTTTATCTCAGTTAGATTTTGATAAATAGGAATATCCCAGTTAAAGAAAGAGTTGAGAATGAATGAATGAATGAAATAAAGGATGGATGGATGGATGGATGGATGGATGGATGGATGAATCAGGATGAATCAGGATGGATGGATGGATGGATGGATGAATGAATGAATGAATGAATGAGTGAGTGAATGAATGAATGAATGAATGAATGAATGAAATAAAGGATGGATGGATGGATGGATAAATCAGGATGAATCAGGATGGATTGATGGATGGATGGATAAATGAATGAATGAGTGAGTGAGTGAATAAGTGAGTGAATGAATGAATGAATGAAATAAAGGATGGATGGATGGGTGGATGAATCAGGATGAATCAGGATGAATCAGGATGGATGGATGGATGGATGGATGGATGGATGAGTGAGTGAGTGAGTGAGTGAGTGAGTGAGTGAGTGAGTGGGTGGGTGGGTGGGTGGGTGGGTGGGTGGGTGGGTGGGTGAGTGAGTGAGTGAGTGAGTGAGTGAGTGAGTGAGTGAGTGAGTGAGTGAATGAATGAATTAAAGGATGGATGGATGGATGATCTCATCTTAATCATCCTCCATTAAATGAAAACCTGTACGTGATTATTGTTAACTATATTTCATAAATAAGTGATTTCGTCAAAAAACTGGAACCCAATATTATGAATGATCTCTACTGACCTCATGCCGAATGGGATCACACAGTTTCTGATAATCATCTCTAGACATGACCTATTCTTCATATCTTTTTCATCTCAAAATAAACATTTCCTTCCATTAGGCGATAGTTGCAGAATACAAGCTCTTATATGTGAGGCGAGTTTGTCAAGAGTCATCAACGGTTTTCGTCTTTTCTTCAACCTTTTTATACCTTACGTATTCAAGACAAATTGCTAATAATATGATCATTATTGTAAATGTTGAATATTCCTATTTGTCGATATTTATGATCAATATCAATATCATCATCATCATCATCAAAAAATTATTCGATTTTATAATTATTTGACTTTAAAAACTTAGAAAAACTCTTACTCTTACGTATCATCATCATCATCATCATGTATCATCATCATCATTATGTATCATCATCATCATGTATCATCATCATCATCATGTATCATCATCATCATGTATCATCATCATCATCATGTATCATCATCATCATGTATCATCATCATCATGTATCATCATCATCATGTATCATCATCATCATGTATCATCATCATCATGTATCATCATCATCATGTATCATCATCATCATGTATCATCATCATCATGTATCACCATCATCATGTATCTTCATCATCATTATGTATCATCATGTATCATCATCATCATCATGTATCATCATCATGTATCATCATCATCATGTATCATCATCATCATGTATCATCATCATCATGTATCACCATCATCATGTATCATCATCATCATGTATCATCATCATCATGTATCATCATCATCATCATCATGTATCACCATCATCATGTATCTTCATCATCATTATGTATCATCATGTATCATCATCATCATCATGTATCATCATCATCATGTATCATCATCATCATGTATCATCATCATCATCATGTATCATAATCATTATGTATCATCATCATCATGTATCATCATCATCATCATCATGTATCATCATCGTCATCATCATGTATCATCATCATCATCATCATCATCATCATGTATCAAAACGGAATAAAAATAATAAACCTATTACAATAAAGATCGATTTGACTTGAATGTGCAAGGACAAAAAAAGAGGTCTTGACTGCTGCAATAGCATAATTTATGATATGGACTCGCTGTCGTTCAACTTGAAAAACTCCAACGCATTCAGAACACAAAGCTATAGAATCATCGCCTGGGTGAAAAAAACATGATCACATATCACCTGTACTGTACTGTACTGTACTGGCTAACACTTGAAAAGAGGATTATTTTCAAGATCAAGCGCAAGATTATATGTTTGTCTTTGTGAACTCATTCAGACTGACCTTTAAACCAAACAGGCCTATAAAAACTTCAACTCCTGATATCCTGAACATTCCCAAGTAAAGAACCAAGACTTGTGGCGATCGACCCTTTTTTGTGGCCTTTCCTAAATTATGGAACGCTTTACCCGATAGCATAAAAAAGCCAGAAACCCTGAACACGTACTTTCAAATCAAGACTCACAAATCATTTATTTATTTATTAGTTTCTACTCTTCTCTGGCATAATCTACTTAATTTATTGATATATTCATTTACAAGTCTAAGAATAGGTATTTTATTTCATCTTTTTATTTTGTATTAGTTATATTTTAGTTTTTGAATTTTTTACACTAGTTACCTTTGTAAAGAACAGAGACTTTGTGGGGTGCTATAATCCTATTATTATTATCATCATCATCATCAAGTAACATCATCGTCATCATGTATCATCATCACCCCCAACATCATGACAAATGTTCTGTTATAAAGTCTTTGCACTTAATATTAGAACATTGTAGTTATAGAAAGTAGGTAGAATGTCTGCTAGAATGGATTTCAACTGGCGTGAACAGCAAAGTACTAGTTCAAAATTTCAAGTTATGCAAGTGTATATTTCACACGCGCAAAAACGTTCGTGCGACCAGAAACAATTTTTTTCACGGCACAGCGGGTTGTACTAGAAATCGTCGCACTTAACGATTTTCGCTGGAATCCAAAAGCATTCCAACTGTTACGCTAGGTGAGTTGGTTAGTACGCGGCCTTCGAACGCTAGAGGTCCACGATTCGATCCTCAGGATCTGCACATCTATTTCGATTTCTCTCTCATCTGTGTAGCTTCAGCTTTAGTACCCTTAAAACGGAGTACTAATAGAGACAGGGGGTAAAGTGTGTAAAAATAGCTTTAGCTATGATGGGGCAGTTCTGTGGAATAGTCTTCCTACTGAGTTGCGGCAGGCACAAACCCTTGGAAGCTTTTGTGCTGGCTACAAACGCTATTTTTAATTAGTGCACAACTAACTGAGATACACGGCACTCTTGAAAAGCAGGTTCTTTTCGTTGTTATATTTATTTATATATATTTTTTGTTTTCTTATTAAAATTAACTATAATTGTAAATTATTAGATATATTAGGTAGATAGTATACAGACATATCTTAATTGTATTATATTTATTGTAAAATCCTGATGAGTCTACCGTGTTTTTAAATAAAGTTATTATTTTTATTATTATTATCATCGGAAGTACGGGCGTTAAGTATTGTTACTTTACGTTTTACCTTTTTTCCGCAGAGACAAGTGGTGCGCTTAGCAAACGTCCCTTTTCTGTCGTTGGCTTTTGACTCTTAATTGATTTTTGATTTGTGGGTTTCATAGTGTATTGTTGTGCGGGTTTTGTAATCATTTGTCGTAGTTTGGTCGAACTGTCAATACTTGAGTTAGCGGTTCTATTTTTAGCCATATCACATGTCGTCCAACATATATTTCTACATCATCGATACATATGCGTTCCTTGGCGCCAAATGCATGCTGAATGAAAATATTGTATCTTCATATCACACAAATACGCCCGCTTTGACTTCCCTATTCCATATTTCTTGTTAATCGCCATAACAAAAATTAACTAGCCTAGTAGATTGGCACGCAAGAACTAAAACTCCCCGGCCTACCAACCGCAGAAAGTGGAATTCGTATTTTCGCTGTTTCTAATGAACTCGGTCAGTTTTGTGTCAATGGAATATCCACAATGCATCGCTAATGTTATATACATTTTTCGACGGCGGCTTACAGAAAACCAATCGTAGTACCAACAGCAGGTAGATTTGATATTAAGAACAGGCAAGGTTCGTTAGCAGTTATCTACTAAACTGACATTCGATTAAATTCTCGTCAAACAGGTTTAGTGATATATAGTGACACTACAAGACAATTACAGCATTGAAAAAAACATATTATGTAAACGTATATGAGATGTTGTTGATACAAGATAGACGGCCCACTTTGAACGTGCAGTCGGACTCCCTCAGGGCTAAACTCCTTGTTTAATTGCAAATTTGTGTACTAATATTTTCGTATATAGACATTGACTTTATAATTTTTCACTTTATTGCTTGAGAATGGTGCAGGCTGAGCACCGAAACGTCGCGTTATACTCTTTTTTATTTATAACTTTATATGGTTAAGCAAAGATTTGTGCTCGCACATGACCTTGAGAGCTAGGGTTCTTTCTTGCCTTTATTGATATTGATGCCCATAGCAAACCTTTCACGAAGTCTACGACGCAGTGAGCAGTATAGACTGCTTGCTCTAGATAACAACTTTTAAGTTAAAACTGTGAAACCGCGTATCAATAATGATCAGACTCTTTCTTCTGTTTATTCCATGACAGAATGTAAGAGATCTTAGTATAGTATGAGCAAAGCTTACCTCTATGCAGACGTTAATTCCTCAGTGAATCGTCGATCACCATGCAGTCTAAATCTTTAGCAAAGTGTTTTAGTATCATCCTTTTATCTGATTGACACCCAGGTATGACGTCACGTTTGGTGCCCGGATGTATAACACGAACCGTATTTTCCTAGGGAAACGCGCCTTCAGGGTTTATTCAATAGTCCTTGTTAAATCCAAACATTATTTTTTTCTAATACAACAAGCAGTTTAAACTCTTATACTTTGATCTTTGATCCCCGGAAGTTTTTGGTTCATTCGAAGGCACACATTTTGCTGCAAAATCTGATTCCTTATTCCTTATTCTGAACTGATTTTCTTTAAAATTTCATTCCCGGGGAGTTCTTCAATGGCAGAGATTCCTGATCTTAATTCCTGAACTTATGTACATAATTGTACTTAACTGTTACACAAAACTAGTCTTTCCCAGATCTCTGTCAGTAAAACAGCTTTTCATTATCAGTTTTCGATAAGTATTACACTCTGTCATGTCGTGGGTTCAGTTATCATTGATGGTATAACTGGAGACTGTCCAAAATGTCCGTGAATTTCAACAATCTGAGGAGAACAATCACTGCTTGAAAGTTAATACGGATTCAAAAGCATAGAGAATAATGAATCATATTTCCATGAAAGAAAAAAACTCAGATGTCTATCAATGATTTTTTACCAAAACTTTGAACATTTTTGGATCACATCCGGGGATCTATTGTGCCGACAAATGGTGAAAAATAAGCAGTCGCCTTTTTATCAAGACCGGATTCCAGCATAAGCTAGCATTGTAACAGACGGTTTTAGCATTATGTGTCATAAATAATATCATCTTATCAACTATAAAAACATTTTTTTTTCATTAGTGGTTTGTGTTAGTTAATTCACAAGAAAATAACGCGACAAAAGCCATGGTGGTTGCGGTAACTAATGACACTGCTTTGAACCAGAATGACAGCTACTAGCTAAAGATAGAAACAAAAACTATCACTATTCAACGACCCTGTACTGAGTTTCTCCAGTCCCGCATTTACATGCAATACTGGTTTGTCGTATCGTTTCAAAACGATTCAAATTCAAAATCTTCAAATTTTGTCGATACAGTCGAATACCTTCCCTGTTCATGGCTCAGTAATCAAAGTCAGGCGTATGGTAGCTGCTAACTCATAGATTAAATTCGAATTTAGTTACTAATAGACTTGAATAGAGAGGTCAACTGAGGTCTTTGTGCTCTGGATACATATTAAGAGAATAAACGTTGTAAATATTTTTTTACTAAGAGTTTTTGTGCTCTAAGTTTCTTTTAAGTGGTTAGGTTTTGCGGAGGGAGGAAAAACGGAGAACCGGAAAAAAACCCTCGAATCACGGGGAGACCTGACTCTGAAAAAATACCTTCTTTATCAAATCCAGAAGCAATAAAATACGATCTCTAGATATCACTTATGATATCAAAAGTACGTACCAATGTAAACATAACATTTATTTTCTTTACCTGACCTACAAATCATTTGTGCCCAGACAATCTCTCTCTACATTGAACAGGTCATTGAGGTTACTCTTTGATCGAGCGAACACAGAAACGAATAACTGAAGTAATGGAGAAATGGGAGAAAGGGAAGAAAGAAAGAAAGGAAGAAAGAAAGGAAGAAAGAAAGGAAGAAAGAAAGGAAGAAAGAAAGGAAGAAAGAAAGGAAGAAAGAAAGGAAGAAAGAAAGAAAGAAAGAAAGGAAGAAAGAAAGAAAGAAAGAAAGAAAGAAAGGAAGGAAGAAAGGAAGGGAGGAAGGAGGAAAGGGATTGGAAAAAAGGAATGAAGAGAAAATTGGAAAGAAAAAATGTGAACTCGATGAATGAGCGAATACTAAACGAACCAGAAATGAACGAGTTAACAAATGCTCGAAAGAACCGATTGAACGAATGAATAAGAAACAATTGAGCAAATAAATGAATGAATAAACAAATAGATGAATCAATGAATGAACGAAAAGAAACAAGGAGTGAAAGAAAAGTGATGCAATTATCTAGAATATTTATAAGTATAAACAGGATTATTGTATCGGACATTCAAAAAATTCCAGTGCCCGCAATGCAGCGGGAATTTAATGATATTCCTCCTTCGAGGATAACATTTTTCATTTGTCCATGTATTTTTTTGTTCAAGCTTCGATCACTCGTGCGTTTTGGAATTTCTTTATTTTTTGCATAACAAAATTGAATAAATTAGTAGTCCTGAAAGGGTCGAGCTCCAGTTCGGTGGGAAACTTAGATCTTCGGTTCGCGAAGGACATATATTAACCTTCATAACCGCTGAAATTGTCCAATATTGTATTACAAGCGTTCGAGAAACTGTATAACAGAAACCTAAGCCGTAAATGTGCAGATACTTAACCCACGCTGTGATTTGACATATCCTTGCTTCAAGGATCGCTTGATAACAGACTCGTAAATCTATTAGTTGATAAGTGGAAAGACATGCAGAGGCGAGTGTGTAGAGTATGGAAGGAGTGACGCCAAAGCATCCAAGAGTAAAGTGAAGGTAAGTGTTTTATTGACCTAAATTATCATAATATTCATTAATGCTAAAATAATTCAATATAAGCGTGTTTTCTCTTGATTACAGTTTATAGTCGAGTCGAGTCGTTCGAGAAATAAGTACTCAATAGTTTCTTTATATTAAGATTTTCATTCTTATAAATGTACCATACAAATCTTGGTTAGGAAGTAGAGACCCCTTTCACGTGACGTCAAAGCAGCTCAATTTGGAGGACAAAACAATGGGTTCCAATTCTCAGGAGATTTTAAAATATTCTTTTGTTTTGTCCTCCAAATTGAGCTGCGATGACGTCACGTGAAAGGGAACATATACCCGATGGCTTCTATCTTAGATGAATCAAGCTCTTCATCCCTATTATCTGTGCGCATGATGCATATGATGCGTACCACGCGCCTCTTCAGCTCCTCCAGCTTGATATTCCTGCAACAGTTCCGCACGCTATTGCAGTAGTGGACTAGTGAGGAGATAAATGCTTTATAGATAGTACTAATAATGTAGTAACAATGCTTTATAGATAGTACTAATAATGTAGTAACAATGCTTTATAGATAGTACTAATAATGTAGTTATAACAATGCTTTATAGATAGTACTAATAATGTAATAATAATGCTTTATAGATAGTACTAATAATGTAGTAACAATGCTTTATAGATAGTACTAATAATGTAATAATAATCCTTTATAGATAGTACTAATAATGTAGTAATAATGCTTTATAGATAGTACTAATAATGTAATAATAATGCTTTATAGATAGTACTAATAATGTAGTAATAAAGCTTTATAGATAGTACTAATAATGTAGTTATAATGCTTTATAGATAGTACTAATAATGTAATAATAATGCTTTATAGATAGTACTAATAATGTAGTAATAATGCTTTATAGATAGTACTAATAATGTAGTAACAATGCTTTATAGATAGTACTAATAATGTAGTTATAACAATGCTTTATAGATAGTACTAATAATGTAATAATAATGCTTTATAAATAGTACTAATAATGTAGTAATAATGCTTTATAGATAGTACTAATAATGTAATAATAATGCTTTATAGATACTACTAATAATGTGATAATAATGCTTTATAGATAGTACTAATAATGTAGTTATAACAATGCTTTATAAATAGTACTAATAATGTAATAATAATGCTTTATAGATAGTACTAATAATGTAATAATAATGCTTTATAGATAGTACTAATAATGTGATAATAATGCTTTATAGATAGTACTAATAATGTAATAATAATGCTTTATAGATAGTACTAATAATGTAATAATAATGCTTTATAGATAGTACTAATAATGTAATAATAATGCTTTATAGATAGTACTAATAATGTGATAATAATGCTTTATAGATAGTACTAATAATGTAATAATAATGCTTTATAGATAGTACTAATAATGTAATAATAATGCTTTATAGATAGTACTAATAATGTAATAATAATGCTTTATAGATAGTACTAATAATGTGATAATAATGCTTTATAGATAGTACTAGCCGCCCATATACTAATGTACTATCCCTACTCCTTTTTTTAACTTTGTTAAGTAGACACTCTACACGGAATAAATCATCATCTCAGTACTACTTGACAAGTTTAAGAGTTTCATAATCAAAATATACTAGAAACTCTCTAGTAGATGTTAGCTTAGGACCGTCACTTCCCGAAAAAGACACATTTATTTTATTACCTATATGAAATAAAGCAAATAATAAGAAAGGAAAGATAAGAGTAATTAAAATTTTGATTCCAAAATATTTTGGAAGATTAATGAATAATTTATCATGATTAGCTGTGTTTAAAGCTAAAACACCTGCTATAGGATAGCTGTGTTGCCATAGCCGACAGCTTATAAATTTAGCAAAAGACCTTTTCTTTTTGTCATTTGTAATCCATGTCTTAGGGCAGATTTCGTATGAGTGTGAAAAGGCACGGGACACGGCAAGGTTACAGTTTTACGAAAACTGCGTTATGTTACGTGATAACCACTGATCTACATCTTCCTGTGAAGAGCATTAACTTTTGTTGTACCTACAGCTATTTCAAAAAACCTTGACTACTGAATACTGCATAGTTTTGAAATGGCTGTATCAAAGAATATTAAAATAATCTGTCTATATCTACACCAGTTTTTATCGTGATATTGTCCGGTAGTAAAGGTAGCATACTGGGCCCAGCAAGCATAGCTGTGTCACGGAACTCATTATTGTCTATTCTAAGGATCCCCTGCTAAGAAAGCTGTTAGGATTTTATAATGAACGACCCTTTATCATGGATAACAGCAACAATAAAAAAAAAGGTTTCGAGATGTGGATTAAGTGAGAGGATTAAGGGTTCTTCTGAATGATTTCCATGTTAAGAATGCAGTGTTGATAAATAATATATCACTGTCTTTCTCTACATAAGCACCACTTTATTCATTTTTTCCTTCTAGATAGATCTCTTTTCCTATAAGTATAACTGTCTCTTATTTAATCACCCTAGCAAGCTGATAAGAATTTCCTTGTCTTGCCTCATAAAATGGATTTTTTTCAACCATCATTTTCTTCTCGTTTACGCTTGTTGTGATACGATACGCCCTTGTTTCATTAGTGACCAGAATATCAAATGTTTAGTAATAGATTGATTCAGGAAGTTTGATCCTTCAGTTATTGGAGCACAGTAGAACCTTCCAATACCAGTGTCGTCTAGCAGTCTAGGAAGCTTGTCTCCTTATATCTTTAACTCGCTCGAGAGCAGCATATGAGATACTTATTAACGTTTACTCTTGTGGCAAAGTTATCTCAGTTATTCACAAAATCATTTGAATAATTAAAACTAGTGAATTGAAAGAGAAAATAATTATTTTCTGTTTGTTAACCTATAAATCATTTGAAGAATATTGTGAATTTATGACCAGAGGTTTGTGCCAGATGGCAATGGCTGTTCCACCAAACGTTTTGTTTAATTTGCTGCTAGAACCATTTCCTAAATTAAACTTTCTCTCCGACATGAGGTCTACAAGAAACTCCAAAAACAATCTACCATTTGCTGAGTGGTTCTTTTGAAAAACTAATAAAATTTTATAATTTGAGAGTAGGAGCTTTGTCAAGATTGGACTCGCAAATAAAAAGAGATGGGGGAGGGGGCCGGGATGATATGCGGGGAGAGATTGAGAGAGAGAAAGAAATAATCATCTAAAATATTATAATTTGAAATTAGAAATTAGTCACCATATCATAAGGTCAATAAGTTTATTGAACAAAGTTAGTTTGTCGAAGTTTATTCAGTTTATTTTCTGATACTGAACGTCTTAAATTATCACATATAAACACACTTTATACTTCGATTTTTGTATTTTATCAGTAATCAGGGGCGGCGGAAGCGGGGGGGGGGGGGGGGGGGGCACTGCCCCCCACTAATTGTTTGGGCCAGGCCCCTCCCCCCCAAAAATTGTGGTTTGGATAAATCATAAACTATAAATCATAAATATTTTTAAGGACATTTGTATTTTGTATTTTGTAAAAAAAAAATTGTAGCGCCCCCCCCCCCCCCCCCCCCCCACCTCGCGCTGGTAATAAAGACGTCTTATTATTAGTTTATATCTTATATCTTCAATTTCATATCCCCAGCCCTTCACATAATAAGTTCTAGTTAACCATGATAAACTCTAGCCACAGATATTGGGTGATTTTATCTACACTTTAATGAAAAAGAGAGTATTAGTGGCTGAGCAAATTCGCAAATAAAGTTGGTAAACGACAAGGAAATGT
>OZ025206.1:415000-515000 GCA_964019055.1 Anthopleura xanthogrammica | reverse complement strand
GTGTTTTAAGTGAGGAAGTTAAAACTTCTGAGTTCGTGACCATAAAACATTTTAAGCTTTTACAAAATTGTTTAATCATTACGAGGAAATTTTAAAAGCTGTTGTCATCTAGATTAAAATATTTTCCATATCTTTTACAAAACAAGCTACTTAATTTTTGCACACTAGAAATTCCTAGTGTACCCCTCGGTTGTTATGTTAAAGGCGCGAAAAAACTCTCATTTCATTGGCTGTTTTACTCATTATTCGTCACTGATTAGTAACGTGATAGTTGTTTGCGCACGAATAAATTGGTGCACACAACAACGTCAGAGATTGGCCGATCGACTAGTAGAGCAATAGATCCAATCCGTGTCAGTGTTGTCCCATTTTAGACCACGTGACATTCCCTTGAGGATAAAATTTCTTTGTCTGAGAATACTTTAAAGCTGATATAAATTACCAGAAATAACTCATTTTCATCAACTGATATACCTCGCGAACCTTTACAGTAATCTTAAAGTGCTACTTGGACGAAAATCGCTCCAAAATTGAAACTCTTTCATTCGAGCTGAAACTTAATGCTTTACATTAATAATGACTCACGGAAATATCTTTCTGATATACTAAAAAAGGGCCAAAATTTTACGGTTTCTTTTCGTCCGCCATTAATCCAACCAGCTGATCTGAGAAAAAATATTAGCCAATGAGAATCGAGAAAATTTGCAAAACTCTAGTGTCATCCTTAGTAGCCCGGCGACTCGGGAATGGTTATTTCTTTGCTTTATTTTCCCATTCAATAATAAATATCTTAGTAATAATGTATACAAAATATCAAAAATCTCTCCCGAAAATCTAGGTTTATCTCAGATATAAAAGAGTTAATTTTGGAAAGATTTTCGTCAAAATACTCGATAGTTTCTGGTAAAAAAGACAATAAGACTCAAGGGATTGACATGTGCTCTGAAATGAATTACAATGAATTAAGTTTCTTCGTCTTCTGTTACGTTAATTAAGAGTCTTGTGACTACCTCGAGCTGCATGGGATTATGGGAATGAATTTGGAAATGCGAGAAGACGGGATTTTTTTATTTATCTAATCCCCACAATCCTTTGCACTACGACAAGGTTACCAGTCTTCCAAGTTCCGAATCCGGAACAGAGCGAAGTTCTCTGAAGCAACAAACATACGCGAAGGAAGATTGTATTCGTTACTAATAGTTTAATATGTATATCTTGAGGTATCAGAAAGTATGGTTTGTACTTTAATTGACTGGAATACCGTTAGCAAATCATCTCAACTCAATCCTTTGGCTGCATGTAACGTCATAGCCGCCATGTTTCCTCATTAGCTTCTCTTGTTAGATCAACCAACATGACAGCTGTTTCTTTGTTATTCTTATCTTAAGGGATTTTGAGTGTCGTGTTTGCATCTTAACAATTCACTAACGCATCGGATATACGTAGTGTAAGATAAACAAATTTACAAAAATGCTTTTTTGATTGCTAATAGCGTAGTAAGAATTGCCCTATATCACTTTGACGTCACAGCTTGTTTACATGGACAAGAATAATAGAAATTTAGGGTAAATCATCTTTCTTTCGGGATATTTAGTGCGGTGATATTTAGCTGCTCTCACTTTCCACTATATCATAATCCAAATGTTATTGTGATTTAATTGGTTTTGCTCCCTCTGGCGACCATGATCCTTAGCGTTAAAACAGTAGATTGTTTTGATGTGACGTCATAGTGAAATAGGGCAATTAAGTCTAGACATTATCGTTGGATGATATTTCGGATGGTCTCCACAGTCCATCTTCAGACGATGAACTAGTTAAGTGATTTACAGAGGAATGCATGCTAATGTAACTGCTTAAGAGGCTATTGTCCCTTTTCATTTAGATAGGACTTTTTCTTCTATGAGTATTGAATAAATTTACAAACACGAAAATGCATAAGAAACACTTCATATTCCTGCGAGAAAAGTGTGATTTTCTCGTAAGCACCGTTCTTAAAAATTATTTTTCGAGTGGTCTGTAGGGAACATTATCTTGGATAAAACGTTTTAGTCTCTAAGATTAGTGTAAAAGGATCGTTATTTACAGGTTCATCTGCCTTTTTATTTCAGATTATCGATCATCTTGTTTGAGGTTTGTCAAGAATAATATAATAATAATGGCAATAATAATATAATAATAATAACAACTGATAATAATATAATAATATAATAATATAATAATATAATAATATAATAATATAATAATATAATAATATAATAATATAATAATATAATAATAATTTTTATTTATTTATCTGCTTATTTATAAAAAAACAACAAGCGTCGAGGATTGAGCTCAATACAACTGGTTTTTCCATTTCTTTCTTTACTAGCTGGTTTTTGCGATTCAATTCCAGTAGCAGTTAGTTCAAATTCTCTTAATGAGAAAGTTTTTGCAGTTTGCGATGTTGAGGTTATGAGTACTTTTTTCCGCCATGCGCAGAAGAGTTTTCGGATGTAGAAACGGTAGCTCTCGTGAAGCGCGATGCACAAGCAGGGATTTATACCGCAGTTGGAAAGAAACAGTAAATGAGCAATAAATGCAAAACTCCATGCCCCACACGGAAGACTTTTCTCCCAAATATAATAAGACAGTATTGCCAGTATGAAGATGGGAATAGTACTCAATAGAAACACTGTTACCAAGACAATGACTTTACGAAAGACCCGGATGTCTTCTTTTCGTCTTTGCTTGCGTACTCGTGATGTTTGAGCGGATAGACTTTGTTTTGTCTTGAGAGAAATTACAAGCCATGAGTATAAGACCATCATAAGGAACACTGGTATACAAAATACAAATATTAAGATGATCGTAAAATATGCTTTACTTGACGTCATATTATTTAACGGTGACCAGTCGATCACACAAAAGTTGGTGCCATTCCTTTGATCAACTCTGTTAATGTACAAGTTCGGTGAGTGAAGTAGGAAGCTAAACACCCATATGAGAGCTATAATGTACTTTCTACGAGCTGCTGATATGGGTGACCGTCGAAGAGAATAAACTATTGCCCAGAAACGGTCTACAGCGATAACAGCATGGCTTATTATTGAAATACAAACGGAAAAATCTGTGAAGAAGAAGCAAAATTTGCATAAGAAGCTTCCAAATATCCCATCAATAAGCCAAATTCGTGGTTGGATGTAAAGTTCGACGAGAATTCGAGGTATAACGACAACAGCGATGAAGATATCCGATGCTGCCATGTTGGCAATGAAAATGTTGGTTGTGCGTCTCATGTTTTTCTTCCTGTAAACGATTATGATTATAAATAAGTTCCCAACAAACGCAGCCACCATGATGAGCAACAGTAGTATTGTCTTAAACGCTTTGATAACCATTGTATCAGTGATGCTTGCAGCACAATTCATGCGGGCAGCTCCCTTCGTCGGTAGATACGTGGTGTTGTTCAATAACAAGTGCCTCATTTTTTCCAGTTCCACACAAGCCGAGCTCTTCGTTCAGCCTTGTTTAAACTAAAGAATGAAATACACTTCTATAAGTATGGAGAACATTAGCCAATATCTACAGAACTATTTTCTTGTTCTTATATATTCAAATTCATTTGAGATGCAAATGAAATGTAAAAGATTAACGCCCAATCACCAAAAAGTACCGTTGATTCTCTTATAGTCCGGTTTTTCCTTTGAGTGGTTTATTATTCTTCTTTTTTTTTAGCCACCGCCAACGAATACAATTACAAGTGTTCAGACGATCAGCTTTTCCCCATCATGTTTCCGCCAGCCACAATTGATTAAATAAAACCATAAACTCATCCATATACTGATATAGATAAGAAAGGTCTGGCAAGTATGGTCCAATTTTAGTGACAATTTAATGTTGCCATAAAAAAATAGTGTTTTTTTCTTCTTTTACTTTATTTTTGAAAACTCTCAGGTTATAACTCGGAAAAAAATGCTTAAAAACCACTTGTACTCAGACCAATTTCATTAATTTAGGGGAAAAGGAAACTAAAGATAAATACAATTAACATTAACTATACAGCAAAAAGACTCGCGCTCAAATGGTGGCAACCCAATATGTTAACGTAATGGACCCACACTACTTTTAATATAGAAGACAGAAAAACTTACGCATGCGCAGTGCTGATCACCTGCGTATATCTAAATGGCCAAAGCTCGGTTTTCAGCTACTGCTATCAACCAAAATGACCCGTGCTTCTTGTGATTTATGAAGAGATAGAACCTTAATAATAATAATAGTTGGATGAGTCGACAACGGTTGTGGTCGTTGGTAAAATATCTATGTAGTTAGTTTTATATGTAGATAGTGGTTGGTGCAGTTCATATGTTGCAAGCGAGGGCTACGACTGACCTTGATGCGCTATCCATCTAGTTTTCTAGCATTTATGGCAAACACAGAATTATCATATAGTATTTAATCAAGATGACACCCAACGTGAGCTTCACTGACATCTAGCTTCCCTATTGGTTGATTAACTTAATGAATATTTATTGCTAGTTCTCAGTTTCCCAGGAGGAATCCCAATCAAAACGAATACAGTACTGACATACGCAGCCTTAGGCGAAGGGGAATAATACAAATTTTCTGTAGACAGGTAGTTTATAACCTATAGTTTG
Organism: Anthopleura xanthogrammica; assembly: GCA_964019055.1. Lineage (NCBI taxonomy): Eukaryota > Metazoa > Cnidaria > Anthozoa > Actiniaria > Actiniidae > Anthopleura > Anthopleura xanthogrammica. The sequence goes on along the minus strand of OZ025206.1, from coordinate 510,360 downwards.
TCGCTGTCAAAGTTTGCCTTGAAGAGAAACGAAAAACCTGTTTTAAACAAAGACCTTTGGCGCCTCTTGCGAGTTAATAACAATATATCTAATTATAGGTATTCAGCGCACTAGTTACTGAAGGGAATCAAAAGTGGCGTAGCCTCTCACTTCAGCATGCTGTCTCGGGTTTGTAGTTTCTCTCTTGATTCAAGGGTTTTAGTACTCCGGGTTTTCTGGTTTTCCTCCCTCCGTAAGACCTAAGAACCGAAATTCCGATTCAATCTGGGGCTTAGTCATGCCCTGACTTAGATCAGTTCAGAGTTTGTCTTAGGGTTCGCTAAGTGAGTTAGCCAAACCTTGCCCTGACTTTTATCAGTTTATTCTGTTCTCGAAATGTTAGTGAAACTATCTAAATACTTTATTTTTAAAGAAGTTTTGATAAAAATTTGAGAACAGAAGAAACAAATCAACTCAATAAATTGTATAAAAGTTAGACGTACGATCGTGTGGCAACTCAACAACAATATCCGAACTTTTTGGTAACCGTAACACGATCCACCACGTGAAAACCTAGCGCCGAAAAGGTAAATTAACCGCGTGGTGAGCACAATCTAAGTATTGGGTATTTGACCCACCATCATTGTCATCTAAGTCATTTTTAGGAAGTCATAAAGCTTGTCTTTCATGCATCACATCTTCATGACATATCGTCCATGCCAGACCTTGTGGCATTCCCATTACACTCAAATTGTATTTTTAAAGTTTCCCGTATCATCTTATATTCTCTTATGATCTTTACCTATTTGGTCATTAATCTACTCTTCAAGGTCAAGAACCAGTGCATTAAGCAAACAGCTATATCCCTTTTTTTCTAGTTAGCAAAAATGTTTTGCCCAATTGTAATTCAATAATAAGAACATTTCAGGATGTACGGATCATTTTCCAGAAAACGAGGCACCGTGAAATCATGTCCGAAACTAAGTATAGCATACTAGATGGTAGTTAGAGTTTAGTCTGTTTGATAGAAGGTGCTTATTAGTTGGAATGAATTAAATACGCCATCCAAACTTGCCTTTGCCCTAACAGGTCACGTGACCCTACACCCCGATAAACCAAGCAGTTGTGCCAAAATCAACGTCAGAAATGAAAAGAACACCTCGATATTAGTAAGAATGTGAAGTTTCAGCTCATAATATTTCTAATACAGATAACTGTTTGTTTTAAGGAGGTAGGATCTCGTGACCTGTTAGTGTTATTGAATGAAAACATCGCCAGATCACTCAGCTCAAAAGTTCACTTTGAATGAGATTTTAATCTAAAGAGGTCAAATGAATCTATAACTTGAGGAGTTAATTTTGAATTTCTCAAGAAAAACATTTTCAATTCTCGAATTTTCCGACGCCTGGGTAGCTATAGAGATTAACTTGTTTCTGAAGTAAACAACTTCTAGGTGAGTTGAACGCGTTCCCCCGAAAGGAATTATGGGTCAACTATTTTTGGTTAGCAAGACTTAGCTTTCGTCTTAGTCGGTGTGGTTATCAATAGGAATTTCTTACTCAACCACTGTCTTTACTTAGGTCTGTACCTTGACACAACAAAAACTACGCACAACCTCAGCCTTGCTCACGACTAAGTACATATATATACAAGATTGAATGGATAGGAAGAGCTAAATGGTTCGTCCTTATATGACATCGCACATAATCTGAGATTCTATTTAACACCACAAGTAGATCTGCCTGGACAAAACTTTACTTAGTTTGTGGTTCGAATAATGTTTAAGTTAATTCGAACTGGGAGGTATGTCGATCAGGAAGTAATTACAAGTAGATATCATAGTCAAAACAATCTCGGTTACAAACATGCTTGAATTACAGAACCATTTAAAAGAGAAAAAATTTCAATCTGTTCCATAACAAATTATTGCTACTATTTTCATTATTGCTTATTTTTACTTTTCTCACATGTCTGCCTTTTCAGTTGTTTTTTTGCGACGATGTATTTCCACAGCAGCATATTTTTTTACTTTAAAAAAAACCCTGACCAAACAGCTCTACTAAGTATTGACAAACCTCACTTCTCCAGAACCAGTAGTATAGTGTGAATAGTCGCCCATAACTCCGAGACGATATTAAGCTCAGACAGATAACTAATGGCAGACAGGGCTATCGGCCTTTCAAAGGTAACTCTCTAAGTTTTCCGGTTTTCCTCCCTCCGCAAAGCCTAACACACTAAATTCTAATTCGATGTTTGAGTTATAATCTGACTTTGATCAACCAAGAGGTTTATTTCAGTAGAAGTTTTTTTCTCTCTCAGTATTTTTGCATAGAAATTTTGTAGTTATATTCTAACCCATTGCTCTACGTATTATTTGGTATCCTAAGGCTGGTGTTAATGCCTTGTTTCTAAGTGCGGCTTTCACACAAAAATAACCATGTGGGATAGAAAACATTTTATGTTTAAAGTGCACTCATTAAAAAAGAAGTGAACATCTTGTCTGACATGGTTTTGGCAGTAAAACAGTACTTGTCAATTGTTTAATTAACTAACACAAGTCTAAAATAATTGAAAAGTGGAAAGCTAAGTGCATGCAGGAAAACAATAAACGAAAAATCCCCAAAAGGTTGAACGAAGAAGAAGTTGAACGTTAGAAAATGAGCTGCGAAGTTATATAAAGTTCTTTTCCCAATAACTGAATATTAACAGCTATATATTGAGAAACAAACAAAAAATATAGTAAGCACGGGTGGTGTGGTCAGGCATGGCTTCGATCACCAGACCCACTATCATATTTGAGTAGAGTTGTCTGTTGGTTCTCTCCTGTGCTTCCAGGGTTTTTCTCCGGGTTCTCCGGTTTTCCTTCCTCCACAAAAATCAACTTCTAAATTCCAATTCGATCATGGAACGAGGGCCACAGGTTTGTTAGTCACTTGCTGTTAAGTGCTACCCTCGTAAGACAAGAACGATTTAGTACTACATCTATACTGTTAAGTGCTACCCTCGTAAGACAAGAACAATTTAGTACTACATCTATACTGTTAAGTGCTACCCTCGTAAGACAAGAACGATTTAGTACTACATCTATACTGTTTCCTTACTTCACAACGTTTCTTCAAATGTCTTGGTGCTGGTATTCTTCCTTGCTTGGCGATCGCAGCTGCAAGCGAAATATCCCCCGCCTTACTCGTTATGACCAAAGGAGCGAAATGACTGTCTCATAGACGAACTATTTCACCTCTCTACAGGCAGACAGTCTTACTGACGTCACACATTGTCATGGCAACTGCATAAAGCGATATTTTAATTTTTTTTATTTATTTATTCTCTTTATCTCCAAAATATTAATTTTGAATGTCTCTGTTTTTTTAATCAATCCCAATTTATTGAGTTTTATAAGGTCAGATAAGCGGTTAGGACGTTTTAGAACTGTTAATTGAGCCTATCAAACCAGCTAAGTATCGATCGTCGAACGACGCCGCTGGAGGTCAGGAATTTATTAGAAATTTTAAAATGCTGAATGTAGCTGTCAAATGATTGGAGACAGTACAAGGATTTATCCTGAAACATGGTATGAAAAATTCAAAAGCTAAAACCTAATATTTTCATCACCAATGCAATGTAAACAAAAATGTCCCATGATTCCTTGCAGCACAAATTGTTACCAGTCCTCTTTTATTCTCGGCTAGTGAAAGGAACTTGCTCAGACTTAGGGACGGACCATTAAATAGTTGAGGGGGGGGGGGGGGGTTGCGTAAATCCCCAAAAAAATATCGAGCAAGCACAGGTCAAAGGTAATGGCACGAACTTTATAAATATGTTGTGAATGCCCCTCTCAAATCACTGGAAATCGTATTTCCGAAGGTCTCAATTTCCAAAATTTTTCGGGGGGGCACGCCCCCAAACCCCCCTACGTTCGCCCGCCTTCCACGATCGTTACCCTTCTTCCAAATAAAATTCGGTCCCTGATAATGCATAATTGCATTGAACATCAGAATATAATAAACTAGAACAGAATTCAAACTGCATGTTCAGTTTTCAATCCTGGAATTCTTAAACAAATTTCATTTTACATGTTCAAATTTCAACTTCAAATTTTGCCAAAAAGCCCATCTCTGATTGACCAATAAGTAAAAAAAATAAATATCATGCAACTAAAATTCCTGCAACCCCCACCCCCCCCCCCCCCATCAATTATCTAATGGTCCGTCCCTTATTATAAATCCTCTGATAAATAATTTTTTTTGTTTATTTTTATTTAAGTCAATATTTATAGAGGAACATCCAGTTTAGCACAAGTTTAGAATTGGAAAGTTAGATAGGCAAAAGTAAGTTCAAATCGTTTTTGTAGTATCTTATATTCCATCTATTTTAATACATTAGTGAATCTCGAAAGAGTTCTGACGCAGCTTTTGTCTGATGCTTTGCTGGACTAGACAATGGATATGACAGTTTTCCGCTGTAGAATAGCCTAAAGGAATCAGTTTGTATTGGTATAGTGCACTCGCCTCTGGCAGCGGGGATAGATTAGCCTAGAGGTTTAATTCAATGGCGATAAAAAAGATTGAATTCTACACAGTTTCCACACACGTAGTGTGTCATAAATTGTTAACACATATGATAGAGTGCAGTCAGTAAAAGCGTGAAACACTAATTACTAAATATTGCAAAATAGTGCTAGTTGAACAAAAGAAAACAAAAGAATTAGCATAATATAGTACAAAATAGTGTTACTAGTGTTTCATGCTTTTACTGAATGCACTCTAATAGTGGCATATAAGGAAAACTAGATAACATGTTCATTCCGTGCATTTTCACTCAGCACGATACTTGCTGTTGTCGAGAAAATCGTAAAGATTTTGCCAAAAGTTAATTAGCTTTAAACCCTTATTGAATATGTGTATTTCGAATCGCAAAAGAAATAAAAATTGAACCACAAATTAGTTCCCTGACAACAATATATATGGATATACTTACGGCCTTTACTCAGTACTTTCATCAAATCAGTTCCCTCCAGCTATAGCGTGATACTTTGTCTTTGTCTGATATTAGCATACAGTTGTCTTGACTATATGCTTTGTAGAGTAATGGCCAGTAACAGATCTAGATATTTTGTTTCTTATCACGATTCACACGCATCCAATGTGTCAGTAAGTCGCTGTGGTCAAGGCAGAACCGTCTAAGATGACCTAGTTACACTGTTGAAATAAAGGTATCTGTATTAAGTGATTATTGACTCGGCTTAGAATATATATATAGACCAATACGCTCCTAGTAGTACATGGATGACGCAGCATTATCACCTCGAAGGCAAGGTATTTGAATTGAAAGCAGACTGAAAGACAGGAAGAATAGGTGGATGACGTTAGGTATCTAGCTTTCCTGCAGAAGCTGAATCACGAAAGGTACACAATAAGATCAATGATAGCACATGTTGGAGAAATTGAAAGGGCTGCTTGTGGGCTTAGAGCTGCCACGTAATTTGAACCACGCGCTGCGCCTAACTTGTTACGGCTAGAAACTAAGAAGAAGAAACTTTGGCTACTATATCTAATTGAATTTTCAACTCTAATGAAACAATATAATTCTCTGATCTAAGCTAAGTTTAAAAGGAAAATGCCTTGATAGCGAGCATTGTTGATCAACACAGTGCGCCCTTATTCACTTAATATACCTGTGCCATATTATCTTCTCGTCTTATCAATTGTCGGTGGACTGAACGGATATTTTGCCTCAATACCAACCTGAACTAGTCAGTTATTGCACATTCTAAGACACTTTATTAGTAAATATGTCAACTTATAAGAAACACACCCAACATTGCGCTCTTAAACTATCAACAAGCCAGTAGAATAGATTATAACACACCAATACCAAGAGATTGAACTGAGTGCACTGTGCTTTCAATGTCAGACTAGAGCAAGCAACAAACTACCGGGGTATTTTGATTGGATAACCACTGTATTCATGTCATGTGATTACCAAAACTAATTAATACTCGAAAATACTTATTTATAGAATGCCTTCATTCTATTCTTCTTCTTTTTTTAAACTGAAAAAAGGATGATTTCTTGCCAGTGAAAAAAAAAATTGAAAATAAGGAGTTTAAAAAGATATTTCTATTAAAAATTATTAATTGTCTATTACTAAGAGAATTATATTTTTCAATTTCCGTTTGCTTTGCTTCACTCATGTAGGATGTATCACGCTTCAACACTAAAAAATATGGGGGTTGTTTTAGGAAAATATATAATTGTATCCTCTTCATCACTTCCTTTTCAGTCTTGCTGTGAGAACAAGTTTATTTCAACATGGTCTTACATGATCATAGGATAAAGGCAAACAAGCTAAATTCCAATTCGATGTGTGAGGTAGCCTTGCCCTAACTTTGATTAGAGCAGGGATTGTTTCAGGGTTTGACGTGTGAGTTAGCCATGCCCTGACTTAAATCAGTCCAGAGGTTGTTTCAGGGTTCGATCCGTGAGTTAGCCATGCCAAGACTTAGATCAGCCCAGAGGTTGTTTCAGGGTTCGATGTGTGAGTTAGCCATGCCAAGACTTAGATCAGCCCAGAGGTTGTTTCAGGGTTCGATGTGTGAGTTAGCCATGCCCTGACTTAGATCAGCCCAGAGGTTGTTTCAGGGCTCGATCTGTGAGTTAGCCATGCCCTGACTTAGATCAGCCCAGAGGTTGTTTCAGGGTTCGATATGTGAGTTAGCCGTGCCCTGACTTTGATTAGAGCAAGGATTGTTTCAGGGTTTCGATATAATTTGAAGTTAAGCATTATTCTACCTTTTTACTTGCTTCGCGATCAATCAGCTGCAGCAAGACCTTCTCTGCTAACGATTTGTTTCACTACTATTTTCATCTCTTGTTCATTTAGCTTTTTTTGAAATTCCGCCCGTTAAACATAATTATGCGTCGAGTTATCCCTTTTATTCGCCCTATCTCATACGATCTTAGCTTAATGGGAATTATATTTGACTTCTGAGTACTTTCACTTATTCCTAGTGAGCCAAGGCGACCTATCTCTATTACTTTAAATATCTTTGGTTTTCCTTCTCTCTAATGTTTTTTGCCCTGACTAATATTCAGTGAAAACACGATTGGTCTATTTTCAAAAACATTAAACTACTCCTTGGGGCATCCAGCTGTGTTCAGAGATATTTGCAAGATTATTTTATCATTTCATATTAAGGTCATGTTACTTCACAGTAAGGTAGAAAAAACTAAAACACGAAATACCTGATAAAAAGTTCAAAATATTGAAAGTAATGTAGTTTGTTTACAGATAATTGAAGTTAATTTTGATCTCAAGCGATGAACTTCCAAATGCCAGTAGCAGGTGGTTCATGTACTAAATATAGCCTACATTAGTACAGTTCTATTCCATTCCACATTGCTAATCATGATAAAGAAACGACATCTTACAATTTGGAAAGAAATGGAATTGAATTTCACAAAATTAGTTTTATTGAATCATAAATATTGTATTTTGCTATTCACGAACGCGAGGTACTCTCTTGTTTCAGTTTATGCGCAAGTTTCAAAGACTTGCTTTACAAAACTATACACACACACACTACACACGAATGTATATGTACGTACATTTATAAGGTTTTCAACAACCATGATTAGAATAGATAAAGTGTATTATACTGTAAAGAGCCAACAGAAAGAATTTAGGAAGTGTTTCTGAGCTGTTATGGGCTAAAAAAAACTACTGGTCACGTGACGGTTATATTTGTGTATTTCGAGATAGTTAACCTTCTTGGGATTGACTATTAGATTTCGAGAAAATAATTTTTTTTACAGTCTATATATTCAAAGTTAGGTCTTAATAAAGTTTTATAGCAGTAATTTGTTCATGGATGCATGTATATGTGTATAATACTGTTAAGTGTTCTAGTTCATTCTGTAGAAAATTTCACACACAGTCAAGCCAATATTGCTTTTTTGTAGATAAGTATTTATTTTCTTTCACTCATACTTTATATTAAACATGATGTATTGACATACAGTGAATATTGCCTCTTGATTTTCAACATGGTACTGACTAAAAAGTGTTGACGCCTCTTTTAATTGAAGTGCTTTCTGGAAGCATGCTTTCTTGTGGGACTATCACGTACTAACTCTCATAGTTATTTATAACTCTGTTTCTGATGAAGGCCGTGCCGACTTGATAATCCGCAATAATTAAAAGTAATGTTTGTTTTGTGTAATGCTCGTTTCCTAATCATTTAAAAGTAAGTTTTCAATTTGAAAAAGTCATGGAAAATGTAAATATTCTTATGGATGTATTAGTTACTTACTTTATAGAGCAGATTTCGAATGAGTGTGAAAAGTCACGGCACGGTTACGGCGCGGCGCGGCGCGGACACGTCACCGACTGTCGAATGGTTCATACACGGAACGGCACTGACACCGGCGGTCACAGCAAGGCGCGGTCCGTGCAGTACGTTAACTATTCTAAAAACCAATTGATGGGAATAAGTTTGGATATATAGTCATTTGAAAAAACGTTGTCACTGACTGGCTCCGCGACTACGCAACTGAACCGAAACGGATTAAGGGTAGAAATCGCTGAAGTGCCTAATTATTCGCTCTGAAGTAGTTGTTTTTGCTTTACTAATGAGATAACACAAGCAGCAACCCTTTTAACGTTTGTCTTCGGGTTTTGCGAAAGGAAGACAAAAGTCTATATGATTAATATTCAGTCAAAGATGTTCCCAATTTTGGAACTGTTAAGTCATTAAAATACTATTTCGCCAGCGAATTTTCGTACTGTAAGCCCGGCGCATATTTAATCAGTGAAGAATTCAACCGCTTCAGTGTTTTTTACCCATACTCCCGTTCGGGCTAGTCGCGTAGTCGCGGAGCCGTTCGACGACAAGGTTTTTCGAATAAGCTGTATACAGCGTTGAATGTGGATTGTAGGGTGATCCACTATCTTATCTAACAAAAGTTTTTGAAATCAGAACTTACTTTCTCTTTTTGACTTCTCTAGAACTTCAACGATAAAACGGAGTGTTATTGGGTAAGGCAAGATCAAGCAAGAAGCCTGCAACTTCAATGATCAAGGGCCTTCAACATTTGTTCTTCTCTCGTTAACAGCGGCTCTCGTGACACAGCCTTGAATTTATCCCTAGCTACGTGTCAAATTTCATTAAACTTGTTTGATAGGTTTCTTTTCTGTTTTGAGGGGTGTTTTCAGTTTGCCGGTGTTCCTTCCGCTAAAACATCAGCATATATTTAAACAATATATATGTAGTAATTAAATAAACCCTTTCCATTGTCACCTGCTGACATAAGTGAGACAGGGTATCAAACATAATATTTTCTTTATATCAAAGCTAAGAGGAGCCGGCACTGATCAAAATACTTCAATTTTATCTGTAATAACCGGGTCTCATCTACTCTTTTCTCAAACAATGGTCATGTTTTTGTGTTGTCGTTTCTTTTTCTCACTTAGAACTACTTAGTTTTTGCTCAAGTATATTGGACGCATTTGAGAATTAGCGGCATGCACGATATCCTTCGTTCCGGCAACAAATATAGTTCGTTGAATGTCTGTTTCATGTGCAATAAATTTAAAAAAATGACCCTTACTTGTTCGTAATGTCTTGTTATTGTCAGGTGATTTGCTTTCAAGGCAGCCTAAGTGATGAGCTACTCTTAATCGTATCATCCCGCTGCCAATGCTAGTCGAATGGCTATCGCTAATACATCGCTATATATATATCATATGCATGAGACTGAATCTTAACATCCTTCATGTTCATGTTACCAAACATATACATAATCTCCATGATTACCAATCTTCTAAATCACATTTTTTCCTTCGCTTTCGGAGATTCCAAATAAATTGTGTAATATGAGATACACTTTTGGAAAAATGACAATTTCATTCGTTATTACAATGCCGAATGAAACATGGATAAGCAAACAAACCGTAATAGTGCGTAAAAGTGTTGATAAACGCTAAGATGGTGCCAAGATTGAACATTGTTTGAAAGAAAGAAAATGAAACAGAGAACAAATCATAGACCTAAAACTCAATGACTTTTTTTAATAAAAACTGATAGAATTTACGCTGACACAAGTGACAATTCTGAGGTCAGTTTTGAGTTGTTCCTTCCCTTCTGTTCTTTGCTTTCATGGATCTACATTATATTGAAATTTAAAGTGTTTCCGATGGTAGATCTTTTGTTTACTAATGTTTGAATCTGCTTATGTGCTTGGATCCTCTTTAGCATGCCATTTGCCGATTGGGCGCACAGCGTAGGTATAACCCTTTAATTTAAAGCCGATCTAATGGAAAAAATAACACTTCAAAACAAGGGAAAGTATAAACAAATATATGAAAAAAAAAATTGTAAAAACAAAACTAAAAAACTAAGAACAAAAAGCAAGGGAATCCAGAATCCACTTAAAAGTAATCTAAAAAAAAATAATAAGAAAAGATAACTGAAAGACAGAATATACTTGAATGATTCAGAGTGAATATATGAATGAATAAAGGGCATGCACTTAAAACTAAGAGAGGAAGCGAATGAAACAAATATCAACTAAATTAATTTAAAAACAGAAAATGAAACCGAAAGAAAGAAAGAATAAATGATTCGGAGTGAACGAATGAATGAAGAAGCGACATTGCATGTACTTCGAGAGTACTTTAGAAGTACTTTAGAACTAAGTACCGCCTTGTATTAAAGTAATGCCGAAAGATCTGTTTTCCCGCCACGTTAGGCACCTTTTCAAATACGAAAACAAAAGACGTCATTGATTCAGTTTTTGCCGGAAACTGATGATGTGATCTAGTCACGTTCATGTCAAAATACAATCATAAGTTCTACTTGTAAACGGATATTTGTATGTACCATAAACTATATTGTCAGTGATAGCTATAGAGCTGGATTTTCCCCCCAGCAACATGTTTAGCCGTAACCTTAACCTTAACCGTACCAAAGCTATCTGAAAATCAGTTAAAGTGCACATAACCTTTTTTCCAATGCCTTCAATACTGATTCTACATGAAGTAAATAGTCGAATGGTAAAATATTTCTTGATTTGAGCGATGCGTCTTTAGGATATGAAGGTTTTTATATGTATAGCCCGAAAATTTGACCTTAACCTCTAAAAGAAATAGGAAATTATGGGATACCTTAATCGTAACTTTAATCTTAACTGTACCAAAGCTATCAGAAAATCAGTTAAAGTATCCCATAATTTTGTATGTAATATATATGTGATGTAAATATCAGGGACGATATCCAATAATTTCTGATATACTTTTGATAATACCTGTATATATGTATGAAAGTTAAAGTTTTTGCCAGGATGTCATTCGCGAGTTGAAGTTCTCTAGGTTCTGGTAAATTTCACATTTAACAAGATATAGAGGTTTAAAACATCACGTGATGGCAGTCATGACATGAGGCAGGAACAATTGAATCTGGTCTAATCTGATTTACATGAGAAAGAATTCAGTTTCCCAGGGGAAAAAAGACTATATTGTCGTGCCTCCTATCATGGCTGCAATTGCGTGAGGCTGTATTACTTACCTGACTGTTTCTCAAATGTATACTGATTTTTTAGATGATAATATTAGGTATCAAGGTCTGATTGTCTACTCACTAGCTTGTTTCACAATGTCTCTTTTACTAGATTTCAATCTGTTTTGTAAGGTGGTATTAATGAATTTAAGCATATGCTCAGTGATCGACGAAACAAAGTAACTGATCAGAATGAAAACTACGTCCAATCGATATAAATCAATGTGGTTATGTGAGTAATGTTCAGTGACAGGTGACCGCCTTTCATGTTACACGTGACTCTTAAAAATGAACAATTATCTGGCTAAATGAGACGATGACGAAAATTGGTATCTTGTTTTTCAACTTATTTTTGTATATTTATAAGTTAATGTAGGCCTATATCTTGTTTGACGTTCAAACTTATTGTCTGCAGGCGAAGAACGTAGTTGACCGGCAGTGATTACAATAAGAAGACAAAATGGCGGATACCCTAAAGGTTCGTATTTCTAAATGTTCTATTAAGAAAGTAGACAAGCAAATTTTGAGCTGATTATTATATATTAAAAGGATTATGTTTGACAGATTAAGTCTGATTCTACGTCTTCCTGGTCACGATTTACAGCAAAATTACGGATACATTTTTGGGTTAAGGGACGTGTAGTTATATGAAGATATAGGCATACTACTTCTACATTTGTTTTTGATGTTTCCTGGGGAACGAAAACAACCCCAATTTTCCTAGGCCAGGATGACCCTAAGTGTAAAAGGTAGTTCGCTCAACGTCGAAAAAAACCTGTTTAGCTTGGGTGTAATGTTTTCCCATTTCAAACCACGTGTAATTATCTCATGCGCCAAGAAATGATATGATACTCCAAGCCGAAATGTTTATATATCCCTTGCATTAATTCCCAAAGCAGCTCAATTTGGAGGACAAAACAATAGAATTGTACTCTCTTGAGAGTTAAAGTTGTGTTGTTTTGTCCTCTAAATTGAGCTGCATTGGGAAGTAATGCAAAGAGTCTATAGATTTTACTTTGGTGTATATCAATGTCTATAATCAAGTACTCCATGTTACAGCACACCAGTCACAATGACCTGCATACTATAATCTCCTTTTACTAAAGCGACTGCGGCTCACTAACCTTATTAAAGAATAACTCATTTTGGAATGATAGGATCCTCAAATAGGATCGTGAATATGTTGAAAGTTACCAAAAACACTTCTATGCCTTGCTTTGATACAAGACACGTCAAATACATAAGGCTTTGAAGCATCAATTATTAATAGATTATATTTATTTATTTGTTTTCACCTTTTAGGCCTATTATATAATAGCGCTCAAATCATATTTTATACCTACTTTGTTTATGTTGGTTATATGTTGATCTTAGATGAAGGCCAGTGTCAGTGACATGTTCTCTGTATTCTTACTAGGAATTTAATATCCACTTACGTCATACTGTATCGGTTTTGTAATGAAGCCAATATATATTTTTTTTGTATTTTTCTCAGAAACACCGCCAACGTTACCATGACTACCGTCTTTGTTAAAAAAACTGAACATTTGATCTCGGTCAAATCAGCTTGTGGTACTTTGCCTCTAAAAAGAAATTAAAGTTAAGCTGTTGTCCGTGCGATGGATCGACGTTACCTACAATTAATCCTAAAGGTCCAAGGTCAAAATAAAAAGGCCTGACACTGGTCAACAAAGTTTTAACGCTAGCTTATGTTGAGTTATATATATACATATTTAATCATTACAATGAAATGTTTTTCCTTTACAATATTAGCAACCGCTGCTCTGTGATGCAATGGCGAAATTGGGATCTGGGTACAAGTCAGAAAAATAAGCAACTTAATAGTATTGACATGTTATTGCGAAAGGAAAATTAGGAAGTGTGATCGCTTTACGTATTTAGACAAACAGTCGTTCATCTGTCTTTTCGTCTACACCAAGTTGAAAAAAGAAACGTTGTCAGGTTGAAAAAGTAAATCATCGAATCGTGAGGTATTCTGGGTAGTCGATATTCTTATAGACTTGTTCCAAGTCTCTCTCGCAATTTGGTAAATTTGGTAAATCAGATTCAAATCGTGAAGTTTCGGTTACGAGAGCTTTCCGGAAGAGGAAAAGAGAAAAGCGAGAGAGACTCGTTTACGTTCGGAGAACACAGATGGTAGCAATAAAAGCTGCAGACTGAGTCCAATATTTTCAGTGTGAATCAATATAATTCTAAATGTCTTCTTGGTGGTACATGTTCGTATCCGTACTTTCCATATTATATCTTCCAGTGAACAAAATGCTCTACTGGGTGTCTTATTATTTCTGATAAAGCGCTTTCACTAAGACAGTCTTTTGTGCGGAAGTTATAAGGCATACAATCCGCTCTTGCTGTCTGGAATAGGAATTTGTGAAGCGTATTCCAATCAACATGGGTACTTTTAAGAGCTGATCAAGAGATACTTGTCTTGGATTTGTATAGCTTGGCTTGTCTAATATATTTTTATCTCCCTTTTAGTGTCATTGCCATTAATAACCAGCCTTAAAGGAATTCTGTTTGCGATGGAAATACTAATGAACTATATTAGATCACTTGAGCTTAAAAGGGGGTCGTAAACAATTAAGCAAACATACGCATGTCCAAACAAACAACTCGCTGACGGAACCTTTTGATGTGCGATATTGATTTTAGTAAAATGTCCTCAGTTTTCTTTTCTTTCCCAAATTTCAGATCCCTTGCACTAATTCACAATCTGGGGGTCAAAAAAAAACATCATTTCCTTCTTTTGAGGATTGGGATTTCTTAATGTTAATATTTTTCATTGTTTAGACCCCCAGGATCGGATACACTTAATGAGCTGGACAGCGCATGCGCGCATTTCATATGACATAATGATTTTGTTTGGCCGAATCTTTTAATAAACAATTAATGGATGAAGTTGAGCATGATATCGTAAATTATCAAGACTAAGGCAGTATAGATCTGCCGAAGCCGGAGGCTGAAGTGGATAAAACAGCCAAATTAGATAATTGTTTTATCATACATTTTGTAAACTATGAATAAAGATTTTTTTTTTCTGCTTTCGAAAATATAGCAAACGTATTTTAATCTCCATTTTGAACTTGAAGGAACTTGAAATGATAAATACATCGATCATAAATGACCTATCTGAGTAGAGATAACATTCCGGCTTTTTCCCCTGCAGATAATACTTGAGCAGGTAAAAAGATTTCTTACCTCTATAAGGAATCCAATTCCAAAGAGGAAAATATTGCGACTGTCATTGGTAAATAGATCAACTACAGGCTTAGACTGATTGATTTTCAGATTTTGGAATTAAAATTTCTACTAGTCGTTTGCAGTATTCATAAAATCCATATTGTGATTTTAAACGCAAATCATTAGCAATAGGTTTCATAACTTTGATTTGATGGGGGTCTCGGATCTTCTTCCACAAAACCAAGAGAGGATAATTAAGAGAAGGAAACTTCATGATACCACGCGCGCGCTCCATGTGAATTCCCGGTTAGGATATTTTTAGCATCCAAATTCGTTTGGTTTTTCATTTTTTAATGGCGTGGACGTGTGCGCGCACTCGAAAACAACATACTTTTCGTTTATCTATTAGATAAAGCAAAAAGATCAGGATTGGCTATGTTTTGTTCTCTAATAAAACACGACTGGGGCTGTTGAACACTCAAAAAGACGCGAACTTTATGTTTTTTTCAATCTTTACATGCTTTCGCTACTTCCAGGTTTGTGAAGCACACAAATTTTGACGCACAGGAGTAGGGTTTTGCGAAAATTGTTTGTACGCGGATGCTAAAAATAGCCCAACCGGGAATTCACATGGCGCGCGCGGTATTAAGAAGTTTCCCTCTATTATTTATGCTCTCTTGGCAAAACCTAACACGCTAAATTCCAATTCGATCTGTGAGTTAGCCATGCCCTGACTTAAATCAGCCCAGAGGTTGTTTCAGAGTTCGATCTGTGAGTTAGCCATGCCCTGACTTAAATCTCTGTCTCTCTCTCTCTCTCTCTCTCTCTCTCTCTCTCTCTCTCTCTCTCTGTCTCTCTGTCTCTCTGTCTCTCTCTGTCTCTCTCTCTCTCTGTCTCTCTCTCTCTCTCTCTCTCTCTCTCTAAAAATGCGGCCATGTTCATGGTACATATATATGTGTAAGTCCATCATTGCCGCTATCACTCAAAGCTATTTTAAAATGAATTCAAATTATAGTCTAAGTTTTATGTCCGATTGAGGAAATCATTCTATCATTCATGAAACAAGCTGTTCCTTCAACTTCCTCCGTTCTTTATGTTAAATTGAATCAACATCGATCGATCATGTTTAAATAAATGACGTCACAAGATGCCCCACGCAAGGTCACGCAACTTTCTCAGTTCATTTTGTTTAGACGCAAAAGACATGACGATGAAAACAATTCATGGCAATTTGCCGTCCATTTGGGTTAGAATGATCATCATTTGTGTCAGTAGATTGCCGTAAAATGAATCAGTACTCTATATTCTAGAGGCGCTTGCTGGATTGTTCAGTCGTCAAAACTGCCTGGTGTCCAACCTATAACGAAGTCATGCTATCTCGAGATGAGTTTAGTGTTCCGGTGTTTTAATCAGGGGTTTAACAGCGTGCTCTAGACAGTGAAAAAGAAAATGCAAAACAAATGTGCAGCTGTTTTCATGAGTTCTTTTCTATCGATATTCACAAAGTGGGCTCAAGGCTATACCAGAAACATATAGAATAGTCTAGCTGCGTGGTATTACCGGGGAAACGTAACGTAACTTTATCAGGGTTTATTATTAAGTTTTTACCATGGTATATTTCTACCTTTTGTATTCTTCATAAATAAGTTGCTGAGACGTGCCTGATACTTCTGTGAGTACCAGAAATACTAAAAATGAATAATTACAATTAATCCAATACATCTAGGCTTTTCGATTTGACAGAAAATGTCAAATTTGCTTTAATGTATTCCAGAATTTCGGTTCCCACACTCATTTTGTTTTTCAGCTCACAACTCCTCCAAAAAAACGTACAACTACCTTCACTATTTTTATATCATTATGATATCTTTTAATTGTTTATCTACCAATGAATAGAAATCGAGAACTTGTTTTCTGTCTCATGTTGTGTTTGCACCGCTCTACTGTGGCTACAGCATTGATGGCGGAACATCTATTTCCAATAAGCACGAGCTCCTA
This sequence comes from Anthopleura xanthogrammica, assembly GCA_964019055.1. Classification (NCBI taxonomy): domain Eukaryota; kingdom Metazoa; phylum Cnidaria; class Anthozoa; order Actiniaria; family Actiniidae; genus Anthopleura; species Anthopleura xanthogrammica. The sequence goes on along the minus strand of OZ025206.1, from coordinate 493,628 downwards.
CGGGCTCAATCTGACTGAGTTAAATACAAGAAACACTTTAGGGATGCTTGGTAAATAAGTGAAAGCATTATGGCTAGTGCTAAGTGAAAATGAATAAAAAACTTAAACAAAAGAACGCCTGATTAGAAATGCAGAGTTGGTGGTGGTGGTCAAAAGAAAGACTGAAAGTGAACGTAAAAATATCACACGAAAAGAAACTTGTTTTAGGTTGAAAAGATCATGATTTTTTTCCTATTTTGAAAAGATTTGTTTCCTTTCCATTTTCCATTCTTTTAAATGCAATTTTTGGAAAACATCTATTTAGCGTCAGTATATGACACGAATTTTCTTGAATACGAGTTCCTTCTTCAGTAGTAACACGAAAATATTTACAGTCGAATGCAATTCTATTGGTACTTTAAACCTGACTTCAACAGCTTAGTCAGCGCGGGAATCTTAGCCGTTAAAAGCAATGTCGTTCGTTCAAGACGATATAACATAATATCACATAACATTACCGGTTTTGAAGGACTTCAGTTCCGAGATGCTTCTCTTCCTCTGCCTCTTGCGTGCTTACATCGGTCATTACTCGATGTTAAAGGTTTGGTTCTTAAGGATTTTTTCATTCTGTTGAGATATCGAATCACTTGACATGCGAGGGCCAATAGAAATGCGTTTTGGCTTCAATCGATATCCCGGATGTAAGTCAAAGTAGAAGTTTGCTTTTGAAAAATGACTAGAAAAAAAAAGTCGAGATTTCGTGCTTCGTGGCAAAGAAAAAACTTATTAATTTAAGTGAAGAAATAGAGTACAAGCTTATGAATATTCTTACAAAGGGACAGCGAGACATTGTAGAATTCTAAGCTTCCTATACATTTATCATATGATAAGTCTTTTTCCGACACTTTTTGCATTTTTTTTTTTTTGAATTATTCAGCCGTAAATATAGAAGCATGGCAAGAACATCTAAAGTCACATCTCGTGAGGCAGAATAAACATGATTTTCTGTTTAAAATTGGCATAACAAAGCTTAAGTTAGAAGCGGAAAAAAATGAAAGTAAACAACTGGAAGAAAACCTACTTGGAAAATAATCAATAGCAACAAGATTTAGCAGATCTTTTCTAAATCACTCAATTAAAATAAACACCAACGAAACTTTATTTGCTTTTTTGGTGACATGACATGACATGACTAATATATTTAGAAGCGGAGCGTGCGATCAGAAAGTAAACTAACTTGAAAAAATCATGAAATACCAATAGAATGAGATGATGTGGCCATACCCTTTTACCGTAGCCCAAACAGAATGGTGTTTATGTTTTTTTTGGACTATGAAGATATGAAAGGAAAAGGATAGAAAGAAAGCAAAAATATGAAAAAAAATTAAACAGAATAAAAAATAGAATAAAATATAGAAGCAGTAAAATGATAAGAAAGGATCGTATAAGAAATAAGTCTTATTCAAGACAGTGTTATGGTCTAATGATATAACTAACTTACTTTACAAATGGCTGGTATATATCAAGAAGCTTGTTCAACTGTCCCTGTAGCGGCAATATAATCGGTCAACTATGGCCAAACAAATCTTCATATTTCTATGTTATTTTGTCTTCACATCTTCTTAAGGTACATTTAATTCCACTCGTGCGCTGGAAGAAAATCTTTTCCGTTTATCTCTTCTACTTATCAGTTAATGGGCTTATGAATTTTATCCAAAAAGATGAACATGATGGATTTTTTTAACTCGCGCATTTAATTCCTTCTCGTTGCTAAGTTACCACGTGTTTTTTTTTTCCTAAAATAAAACTTCCACAGCAAATATTCGTGGATATTGGGCGCCGGAGAAGGCGATCCTATTTGCGCAAATTAGGGATCTACTGAATCACGAACAAAACTTCACAGCGTGTGTACTTGAACGATCCATTTAGTAGACAGGCGCGCCAAGCTCTTGTGCAAATATCGCGGAAAGAATCATGGAAGTAATGTTCAATATCTGGTTCATGTCCATCCATATACTCATCATCAACCGGTGTAATTTCAAATATAAATTCATTAGCGATATTTTTCAGTTACTGATCAGTGATCTGTAGAAGATTTTTAACACTAATATAATAAAGTGTCAGATTCAGATCTTCCTGTTGCGATTCTTGAAACTTCTTATCTTTTTTTCTTCAATTTTCACCGTAGAGTACCTGGTAAATATATTCAGTTTCATTCATATTTTATTTCATTTTTAAATTTGATATTTCTCAAATTTTAGTGTAAATTTTGAACAATGCCCTCCATGATTCGAAAAATATGAATGAGCATGTGCGAAGGATATTAAAGCAGATAAAATGTCGCCTGAGGATTGCTTTCATTTTTTACTGGAAATAAGTTAAATTTATCGGTAATACTCTGGAAATGGGATTTGTTACCCTGGGAATAAGATTCATTGCGCTGAATCGCAAAATTGATGGGATTTTGGGACATCACTGGGAATGGGAAACAGAATTACTAAACGTAATGGAATAAATGTTTCCAATATCTGAGAATGGAATTTGGACAAAATTAAAGTAGGATTATGGGAAATAGAATTGCTACTCGCGCTTGCAGACCGACACTTAGGAAGACTGTGGGAAAAATCATTAGATATATGCAATGAGATTATCTTCGCAAAAAGTTGTCACAATAGGTTAGTCGGCTGTGAATCTTGCCGTATTTTGACTTTTATCATACGAAAATTTCAAAAATGAATCCTATAGAGATGTATATAGGTTAGACTCCCGTAATTGCACTGCAAAGAGCATGTACTTATTCACACATCATATCATGAAAGTAACTATTTATAAGGCTTTTCAAACACGGGAAAATGATCAATTTAATAGTGATTATATTGCACGTGCTAAGTAGGAGCCTTGTAGTGAAAACAGGAAGTGTTTCGACATGCAAATATCAGACTGAGGTCTTTGTTTGATACACGTAGAACCAGTGAAACTAACCTAGTTGAATACTCTCTCCGCAAAAACCGACGCTAAATTCCAATTTAATCCATGAGTTATCCGTGCCCTAGCCTGACTTAGTTTACTCCAGCTGAGGCGTTGTTTACAGGCATCGATACGTGAGTTAGCAATGCCCTAGCCTGACTTAGTTTACTCCAGCTGAGGCGTTGTTTACAGGCATCGATACGTGAGTTAGCAATGCCCTGACTTAGATCAGCCCAGAGATTGTTTCAGGATATAATAAAATATTTTAGGTATCTTATATTTCAACTGCCAAATTTCCACTAATCACGTTCCGATGCAATAGTAAACGTCAACGTTCTAAAATTTGCACCTAAAAAGCTGTAATCCCAATCGGCTTTTTGAACTACGTACAGACCACTGCAATTCCTTCCTTGATTAACAGTACTCCTTCTGATCGTTTTATCGAAGTAATTTCTTCTAAGCTCTTTTCGCAAATACATGACGTGCTGATTAATCATAAAACAGGTAGGATAGTAAAAAAAAGAGTGTATAAAAATGGAACGTAGAGTAGGCAAGCCAAAGCGCAAATATAACTGCAGGCTGAATGTATGGATAAAACTGAAGGGGAAATTTAATTATCTTGTCAATTTTGAACTTGTTTTGTTTGTTTTGTAATATGGGGTTATTATTTCATTTTTTTCTATAGATTTCCTGTGTATAGTTAGTATCGCAAGACTCAACGTGCCGTGCCGTGCCGTGCCGTGCCGTGCCGTGCCGTGCCGTGCCGTGCCGTGCCGTGCCGTGCCGTGCCGTGCCGTGCCGTGCCGTGCCGTGCCGTGCCGTGCCGTGCCGTGCCGTGCCGTGCCGTGCCGTGCCGTGCCGTGCCGTGCCGTGCCGTGCCGTGCCGTGCCGTGCCGTGCCGTGCCGTGCCGTGCCGTGCCGTGCCGTGCCGTGCCGTGCCGTGCCGTGCCGTGCCGTGCCGTGCCGTGCCGTGCCGTGCCGTGCCGTGCCGTGCCGTGCCGTGCCGTGCCGTGCCGTGCCGTGCCGTGCCGTGCCGTGCCGTGCCGTGCCGTGCCGTGCCGTGCCGTGCCGTGCCGTGCCGTGCCGTGCCGTGCCGTGCCGTGCCGTGCCGTGCCGTGCCGTGCCGTGCCGTGCCGTGCCGTGCCGTGCCGTGCCGTGCCGTGCCGTGCCGTGCCGTGCCGTGCCGTGCCGTGCCGTGCCGTGCCGTGCCGTGCCGTGCCGTGCCGTGCCGTGCCGTGCCGTGCCGTGCCGTGCCGTGCCGTGCCGTGCCGTGCCGTGCCGTGCCGTGCCGTGCCGTGCCGTGCCGTGCCGTGCCGTGCCGTGCCGTGCCGTGCCGTGCCGTGCCGTGCCGTGCCGTGCCGTGCCGTGCCGTGCCGTGCCGTGCCGTGCCGTGCCGTGCCGTGCCGTGCCGTGCCGTGCCGTGCCGTGCCGTGCCGTGCCGTGCCGTGCCGTGCCGTGCCGTGCCGTGCCGTGCCGTGCCGTGCCGTGCCGTGCCGTGCCGTGCCGTGCCGTGCCGTGCCGTGCCGTGCCGTGCCGTGCCGTGCCGTGCCGTGCCGTGCCGTGCCGTGCCGTGCCGTGCCGTGCCGTGCCGTGCCGTGCCGTGCCGTGCCGTGCCGTGCCGTGCCGTGCCGTGCCGTGCCGTGCCGTGCCGTGCCGTGCCGTGCCGTGCCGTGCCGTGCCGTGCCGTGCCGTGCCGTGCCGTGCCGTGCCGTGCCGTGCCGTGCCGTGCCGTGCCGTGCCGTGCCGTGCCGTGCCGTGCCGTGCCGTGCCGTGCCGTGCCGTGCCGTGCCGTGCCGTGCCGTGCCGTGCCGTGCCGTGCCGTGGAATGACTTGAGGACGGTATTTATTTTTTACCCATTGACTTATAGCCTCCTACGCAGACGCTCTTGGGGTCGTCACGCAACGCTTCTCTCTCCACGTCGGGAGAGAAACGTTGTGTGACGAGAACGTCTGATCTGAAAAAAAAAAAATCAAAATCGAGCAAATTTGCAAAACTAAGGTGTCCTTAGTAGCCAGAAGACTTCTGGAACGCTCAATTCTATATTTTATTTTCCCAATAAATGATGAATATCATACTTATTTTATACAAAATATGAATAACCTCTACTGAAAATCTAGATTTATAATAATATAATATAATAAAATAACATAACATAACATAACATGACATGACATGACATGACATGACATGACATGACATGACATGACATGACATGACATGACATGACATGACATGACATGACATGACATGACATGACATGACATGACATGACATGACATGACATGACATGACATGACATGACATGACATGACATGACATGACATGACATGACATGACATGACATGACATGACATGACATGACATGACATGACATGACATGACATGACATGACATGACATGACATGACATGACATGACATGACATGACATGACATGACATGACATGACATGACATGACATGACATGACATGACATGACATGACATGACATGACATGACATGACATGACATGACATGACATGACATGACATGACATGACATGACATGACATGACATGACATGACATGACATGACATGACATGACATGACATGACATGACATGACATGACATGACATGACATGACATGACATGACATGACATGACATGACATGACATGACATGACATGACATGACATGACATGACATGACATGACATGACATGACATGACATGACATGACATGACATGACATGACATGACATGACATGACATGACATGACATGACATGACATGACATGACATGACATGACATGACATGACATGACATGACATGACATGACATGACATGACATGACATGACATGACATGACATGACATGACATGACATGACATGACATGACATGACATGACATGACATGACATGACATGACATGACATGACATGACATGACATGACATGACATGACATGACATGACATGACATGACATGACATGACATGACATGACATGACATGACATGACATGACATGACATGACATGACATGACATGACATGACATGACATGACATGACATGACATGACATGACATGACATGACATGACATGACATGACATGACATAACATAACATAACATAACATAACATAACATAACATAACATAACATAACATAACATAACATAACATAACATAACATAACATAACATAATATAATATAATATAATACATTTATATAGCGCCATTTCCAGCAGTTCAATGGCACTGTATGCAGTATAAATGGTTCTTATTTTCAGAACTTTTCAAATGCATCACGAAAAAGTAAGGTATTGATGCTTTTTTTAAAATGTTTTTTAGTCTTTAAATGTCTACTGGGATTTATCTGAGATATAAATTTTTGTAATTCAATATTCGCAGGCTTCATGACACCTCAGTTTTGCAGTGACGTCATTTCTGCGTCACTATTTCAGATCAGCTGGTTTTTTTGTTGTTTTTTTTTCTTTTTTCCCAACCGTAACTCATGCGCTCCGAAAGCCAATCAGAACGCACGATTTTTAGGATAGCGGGCAAGAAAAAATAACCAGGGTTATTTCATTATTCTTTTGTCTTCTGTCAACAACACCTTATCTCTCTTCCTTTTTATCTGTCTTCGCGGGTTCCCGGATCTCACTGCTCCCCGCATGGAGCCCAACTATCTATTCTTATTACTAGATCCTATTCATATGCAACAACAAACAAACAGAAACAAACAAACAAAAACAAAAAAGAAAAGAAAAGAAAAGGATCGAAGGAAAAAAAAATGAAAATTAAGCTGAAAACTGAATACACTGTATACAGATGAAACGGGAAACTAATGGAAATGACTCTGAGTTGAAAGTTATGCCTTCTCAGGCATGATATCTCTGGTTAATGTCAGTCGGCTCGTCTTACCATCAACATCCTGGTTATCCATTACCTTCTTTTGTAATATTGACCTTATATTACTGACCTTGTTACTGTTCCATGTTACCTACTTGTTTTGCTGTCATCAGGTTTGCTCTCCCAGGAACAACGTTAGTTACAGCGATTCTTTTGAACCCTCGGATGCTTGCTAGGCTTTTACTTTATGTTATATAGCTTTTTGGGAAGTGTTTAATAGTCTTAGATAAAAAGTCATTGATCTGGTATGCAGAATAATTAAGAGTTAGAAGATACATGCGAATTTCTACCCATGCCATTTCGTTAATGATTGATGGGGCAGTGCCGTAAGCATCACAGGACTCAAGAGTTAAAGGTTAATTTGTATTATACGACAGGCGATTTAACAGAAACGGATCGCACAGTGAAGTATCGTTAGCCAGCGAAAAGTGTTTCAACTTAAAACAGATCGTTTGAAGGGGAGTGCACGAAAGGACAGGACACCATGCTACAAGTTGCACTGACAGTGGGGTTTCTATTCACTCTAGTGAGTATTATCACAAAGTCTTCAACTTCCAACAAGCTAGTTATTTTTGTTTTGCAACATGATTATTCTTTGACGTCCGTCCAAGCTTGTAGCTTGTATACCCTGCTCGTATGCTCTCGCAGATGCCATACATATTCAATTATGTTATGCTTACAGACAATTAAGTATCAGTACTCAGTGGCGGATCCAGGATTTTAAAAGGAGGTTCCACAATAGCCGTGCCACGCAGAAAAAGCTGGTACGATCGGCTTCAAAAAGGAGGGTTCCACTTTCATTCTATTGAGCGTAAAGAGCTAGATTGGCTTCCCAAGATCTGACAAAAGGGGCTTCAATGGAGCCCTCGGATCCTCTCGGAACCACTCCTGGGTCCGCCACTGATACAGAACTACTATTAATAATTGGACCAAATTGCTGGAGATTGTATGGCAGATAGATAAGCTTGGCAACTGCTTGATTTTAGTAGCAGAGTCTTCTAGGGCGGAAATACTTTCCCACTTGGAACACAATGGCTAAAAATTACTAACCTTTCTCGCCAATCAATACACTGGGTTTTGTCAATGAAGTTGTTTTGGACCTACCGCGCATAGAAAAAGATTAAGGAATCAGAAGGTACTGATGTACTAATTTAAAGGCTAAATTCTGATATATTAGAATTGCTTCATTTAACTTGTTCAAAATGAATCACTAGCCAAAATAACGAAAAATAACATGAGCTTAGAAGTTATCCCCAAAACAAACATTTTACTGCCAAATGTAATCACTGGGTCGAGGTGGGTGTTCTGAAGACTTCAGTACTGTGACAACCATCAACCTCTGGGTTGATTTGAAAAGGATCGACATATACCTTTTAGCTTAGGGGAATATTTTCCTGTTTAAGATCAATTGTCATTCTCTAGAGTAACATTTCTTTGTTTAACGGTTGCGCACGAGAAGACACATCAATATGGATATATTTCAAACAAAGAATCTTAGGCCCACTTCGATCTTCTCATGAGCCGAACCTAGTGGCATCAAAAAGATCGCCTTATTATCCATTGTTTTCAATGCGAATTCGCCTCATAAGAAGATCGACGTTTAAAGTGCGCCTTATTCTTAATAGAATGACATGTGGTCTGAAATATGGAAAACATTATGCCCAAGCTGAAGAGGTATTCTCAAAGTTTTTAGACATACTTAATTACTGTTATCGTAATAATGAACTGAATGATTCAGGAAATTACACTAACACATTACACGGACCTATTTGAAAAATGAGGGGGGGGGGGGGGTCGGGATATATTATTACCTTTTTTGTAATAGTTGTACCACAAACATCTGGTTTATTACAGTCTTTCACTCAGCTAGCTTACAACTAGCTTCGTACACATTTCAGCGACCATGATTCTGCATAAAAATTTGGCAGTTCCACAGTCAGTAGAAATAGTTGTAACAGTGGTAGTAGTAGTAGTTTTTCTAAAATCATAAATGAAAGTTATGCCGTTAACCTGATATTAATCAACGAACAAAGGCGAATTTCTAAACTAATAAGTCTTTACCAGAGAGTACGATTTTCTGATGGTTTCCAGATATCCCTTAGTTTGCTGCCATTCTCAGTACTAGTAATATCTCTTAATATAATACGTAAATCTTTCGAAAAAGTGAGCTTAAAACTTACGAATTAATCATTTACTTTTCAAGGCAACTCAGGTTAAAGCAAGTGACACTCTCCAAGGTTGGTGTTTTCTTTATTCCGTCATAACCATACGAATTTTTTACTGTCGCGCCGCATAAGGGATCCCCACCGCATTAGTGGTCCCCACCGCATAAGTGGTCCCCACCGCATAAGTGGTCCCCACCGCATGAGTGGTCCCCACCGCATGAGTGATCCCCACCGCATCAGTGGTCCCCACCCCATAAGTGATCCCAACCGCATCAGTGGTCCCCACCGCATAAGTGATCCCAACCGCATGAGTGGTCCCCACCGCATGAATGATCCCCGCCGCACAACTGACCCCGAATCGCCGCATTAGTGATACTTACCCGCCGCATAAGTAATCCCCGCCGCTTAAGTGATACCCGCTGCATCAGTGATACCCGCCCCATCAGTGATAACCGCCCCATCAGTGATACCCGCCCCATCAGTGATACCCGCCCCATCAGTGATACCCGCCCCATCAGTGATACCCGCCCCATCAGTGATACCCGCCCCATCAGTGATACCCGCCCCATCAGTGATACCCGCCCAATCAGTGGTACCCGCCCAATCAGTGATACCTGCCTCATCAGTGATGGTTTTAATCCATTTAGGGTCATTTTGACACCTTTTGGAAAATTATGATTTTTATTGAAGAATGAAATATAGCTAATTTTTAACCATTTTTGACCAAAAAGCAAAGGCTATAGCTCATGCTTTGATCGATTTAGGCTCATTTTCACACCTTTTGGAAAATTATGAATTATTTTTGAAGCATGAAATTAACCTGATTTTTAACCATTTTGGACCAAAAAGCATAGGCTATAGCCCATGGTTTTGATCGATTAGGGTCATTTTCACACCTTTTGGAAAATTATAAATTATTTTTCAAAAATGAAAATAAGCTGATTTTTAACCATTCTGGACCAAAAACCATAGGCTATAGCCCATGGTTTTGATCGATTTGGGGTCATTTTCACACCTTTTGCAAAATTATCAATTATTTTTGAAAATTGAAAATTAGCTGATTTTTAACCATTTTTGACCAAAAAGCATACGCTATAGCCCATGGTTTTGATCGATTTTGGGACATTTGGACACCTTTTGGAAAATTACCAATTATTTTTGAATATTGAAAATTAGCTGATTTTTAACCATTTTGGACCAAAAACCATAGGCTATAGCCCATGGTTTTCATCGATTTTGGGACATTTTGACACCTTTTGGAAAATTGCGAAATATTTCTGAAGTATGAAAAACAGCTGGTTTTTGGCCATTTTTGACCAAAAAGCATAGGCTATAGCCCATGGTTTTGATCGATTTTGGGTCATTTTCACACCTTTTGGAAAATTATAAATTATTTTTGAAAAATAAAAATTAGCTGATTTTTAACCATTTTGGACCAAAAACCATAGGCTATAGTCCATGGTTTTGATCGATTTAGGGTCATTTTCACACCTTTTGCAAAATTATCAATTATTTTTCAAAAATGAAAATAAGCTGATTTTTAACCATTTTGGACCAAAAACCATAGGCTATAGCCCATGGTTTTGATCGATTTTGGGTCATTTTCACACTTTTTGCAAAATTATCAATTATTTTATGAAAAATGAAAATAAGCTGATTTTTAACCATTTTGGACCAAAAACCATAGGCTATAGCCCATGGTTTTGATCGATTTTGGGACATTTTCACACCTTTTGCAAAATTATAAATTATTTTTGAAAAAATGAAAATTAGCTGATTTTTAACCATTTTGGACCAAAAAGCATAGGCTATAGCCCATGGTTTTGATCGATTTAGGGTCATTTTCACACCTTTTGGAAAATTATAAATTATTTTTCAAAAATGAAAATAAGCTGATTTTTAACCATTTTGGACCAAAAACCATAGGCTATAGCCCATGGTTTTGATCGATTTTGGGACATTTTCACACCTTTTGCAAAATTATAAATTATTTTTGAAAAAATGAAAATTAGCTGATTTTTAACCATTTTGGACCAAAAAGCATAGGCTATAGCCCATGGTTTTGATCGATTTAGGGTCATTTTCACACCTTTTGGAAAATTATCAATTATTTAAAAAAAATTAAAATTAGCTGATTTTTAACCATTTTGGACCAAAAAGCATAGGCTATAGCCCATGGTTTTGATCGATTTGGGGTCATTTTCACACTTTTTGCAAAATTATCAATTATTTTATGAAAAATGAAAATAAGCTGATTTTTAACCATTTTGGACCAAAAAGCATAGGCTATAGCCCATGGTTTTGATCGATTTAGGGTCATTTTCACAACTTTTGGAATATAATAAATTATTTTTGAAAAATGAAAATTAGCTGATTTTTAACCATTTTGGACCAAAAACCATAGGCTATAGCCCATAGTTTTGATCGATTTTGGGTCATTTTCACACCTTTTGGAAAATTATAAATAAATTATCAACAATGAAAAACAGCTGATTTTTGGCCCTTTTCGATTTAAAAGCATAGGCTATAGCCCATGGTGTTGATCGATTTTGGGTAATTTTCACACCTTTTGGAAAATTATCAATTATTTTTTAAAAATGAAAATTAGCTGATTTTTAACCATTTTGGACCAAAAAGCATAGGCTATAGCCCATGGTATTGATCGATTTAGGGTCATTTTCACACCTTTTGGAAAATTATCAATTATTTTTTAAAAATGAAAATTAGCTGATTTTTAACCATTTTGGACCAAAAAGCATAGGCTATAGCCCATGGTTTTGATCGATTTAGGGTCATTTTCACACCTTTTGGAAAATTATAAATTATTTTTCAAAAATGAAAATAAGCTGATTTTTAACCATTCTGGACCAAAAACCATAGGCTATAGCCCATGGTTTTGATCGATTTGGGGTCATTTTCACACCTTTTGCAAAATTATCAATTATTTTTGAAAATTGAAAATTAGCTGATTTTTAACCATTTTTGACCAAAAAGCATACGCTATAGCCCATGGTTTTGATCGATTTTGGGACATTTGGACACCTTTTGGAAAATTACCAATTATTTTTGAATATTGAAAATTAGCTGATTTTTAACCATTTTGGACCAAAAACCATAGGCTATAGCCCATGGTTTTCATCGATTTTGGGACATTTTGACACCTTTTGGAAAATTGCGAAATATTTCTGAAGTATGAAAAACAGCTGGTTTTTGGCCATTTTTGACCAAAAAGCATAGGCTATAGCCCATGGTTTTGATCGATTTTGGGTCATTTTCACACCTTTTGGAAAATTATAAATTATTTTTGAAAAATAAAAATTAGCTGATTTTTAACCATTTTGGACCAAAAACCATAGGCTATAGTCCATGGTTTTGATCGATTTAGGGTCATTTTCACACCTTTTGCAAAATTATCAATTATTTTTCAAAAATGAAAATAAGCTGATTTTTAACCATTTTGGACCAAAAACCATAGGCTATAGCCCATGGTTTTGATCGATTTTGGGTCATTTTCACACTTTTTGCAAAATTATCAATTATTTTATGAAAAATGAAAATAAGCTGATTTTTAACCATTTTGGACCAAAAACCATAGGCTATAGCCCATGGTTTTGATCGATTTTGGGACATTTTCACACCTTTTGCAAAATTATAAATTATTTTTGAAAAAATGAAAATTAGCTGATTTTTAACCATTTTGGACCAAAAAGCATAGGCTATAGCCCATGGTTTTGATCGATTTAGGGTCATTTTCACACCTTTTGGAAAATTATCAATTATTTTTAAAAAATGAAAATTAGCTGATTTTTAACCATTTTGGACCAAAAAGCATAGGCTATAGCCCATGGTTTTGATCGATTTGGGGTCATTTTCACACTTTTTGCAAAATTATCAATTATTTTATGAAAAATGAAAATAAGCTGATTTTTAACCATTTTGGACCAAAAAGCATAGGCTATAGCCCATGGTTTTGATCGATTTAGGGTCATTTTCACAACTTTTGGAATATAATAAATTATTTTTGAAAAATGAAAATTAGCTGATTTTTAACCATTTTGGACCAAAAACCATAGGCTATAGCCCATAGTTTTGATCGATTTTGGGTCATTTTCACACCTTTTGGAAAATTATAAATAAATTATCAACAATGAAAAACAGCTGATTTTTGGCCCTTTTCGATTTAAAAGCATAGGCTATAGCCCATGGTGTTGATCGATTTTGGGTAATTTTCACACCTTTTGGAAAATTATCAATTATTTTTTAAAAATGAAAATTAGCTGATTTTTAACCATTTTGGACCAAAAAGCATAGGCTATAGCCCATGGTTTTGATCGATTTAGGGTCATTTTCACACCTTTTGGAAAATTATCAATTATTTTTTAAAAATGAAAATTAGCTGATTTTTAACCATTTTGGACCAAAAAGCATAGGCTATAGCCCATGGTTTTGATCGATTTTGGGTCATTTTCACACCTTTTGGAAAATTACGAAATATTTCTGAAGTATAAAAAACAGCTGATTTTTAACCATTTTGGACCAAAAAGCATAGGCTATAGCCCATGGTTTTGATCGATTTTGGGTCATTTTCACACTTTTTGGAAAATTATCAATTATTTTTGAAAAATGAAAAACAGCTGATTTTTGGCCCTTTTCGATTTAAAAGCATAGGCTATAGCCCATGGTGTTGATCGATTTTGGGTCATTTTCACACCTTTTGGAAAATTATCAATTATTTTTGAAAAATGAAAATTAGCTGATTTTTAACCATTTTGGACCAAAAAGCATACGCTATAGCCTATGGTTTTGATCGATTTAAGGTCATTTTGACACCTTTCGGAAAATTATAAATCAATTATCAACAATAAAAAACAGCTGATTTTTGGCCTTTTTTGATTAAAAAGCATAGGCTATAGCCCATGGTTTTGATCGATTTTGGGTCATTTGGACACCTTTTGGAAAATTATAAATAAATTATCAACAATGAAAAACAGCTGATTTTTGGCCCTTTTCGATTTAAAAGCATAGGCTATAGCCCATGGTGTTGATCGATTTTGGGTCATTTTCACACCTTTTGGAAAATTATCAATCATTTTTGAAAAATGAAAATTAGCTGATTTTTAACCATTTTGGACCAAAAAGCATAGGCTATAGCCCATGGTTTTGATCGATTTTGAGTCATTTTCACACCTTTTGTAAAATTATCAATTATTTTTGAAAAATGAAAATTAGCTGATTTTTAACCATTTTGGACCAAAAAGCATAGGCTATAGCCCATGGTTTTGATCGATTTTGGGACATTTTCACACCTTTTGCAAAATTATCAATTATTTTTGAAAAATGAAAATTAGCTGATTTTTAACCATTTTGGACCAAAAAGCATAGGCTATAGCCCATGGTTTTGATCGATTTTGGGACATTAGGACACCTTTTGGAAAATTACGAAATATTTCTGAAGTATGAAAAACAGCTGATTTTTAACCATTTTGGACCAAAAACCATAGGCTATAGCCCATGGTTTTGATCGATTTTGGGACATTTTCACACCTTTTGCAAAATTATAAATTATTTTTGAAAAAATGAAAATTAGCTGATTTTTAACCATTTTGGACCAAAAAGCATAGGCTATAGCCCATGGTTTTGATCGATTTAGGGTCATTTTCACACCTTTTGGAAAATTATCAATTATTTTTAAAAAATGAAAATTAGCTGATTTTTAACCATTTTGGACCAAAAAGCATAGGCTATAGCCCATGGTTTTGATCGATTTGGGGTCATTTTCACACTTTTTGCAAAATTATCAATTATTTTATGAAAAATGAAAATAAGCTGATTTTTAACCATTTTGGACCAAAAAGCATAGGCTATAGCCCATGGTTTTGATCGATTTAGGGTCATTTTCACAACTTTTGGAATATAATAAATTATTTTTGAAAAATGAAAATTAGCTGATTTTTAACCATTTTGGACCAAAAACCATAGGCTATAGCCCATAGTTTTGATCGATTTTGGGTCATTTTCACACCTTTTGGAAAATTATAAATAAATTATCAACAATGAAAAACAGCTGATTTTTGGCCCTTTTCGATTTAAAAGCATAGGCTATAGCCCATGGTGTTGATCGATTTTGGGTAATTTTCACACCTTTTGGAAAATTATCAATTATTTTTTAAAAATGAAAATTAGCTGATTTTTAACCATTTTGGACCAAAAAGCATAGGCTATAGCCCATGGTTTTGATCGATTTAGGGTCATTTTCACACCTTTTGGAAAATTATCAATTATTTTTTAAAAATGAAAATTAGCTGATTTTTAACCATTTTGGACCAAAAAGCATAGGCTATAGCCCATGGTTTTGATCGATTTTGGGTCATTTTCACACCTTTTGGAAAATTACGAAATATTTCTGAAGTATAAAAAACAGCTGATTTTTAACCATTTTGGACCAAAAAGCATAGGCTATAGCCCATGGTTTTGATCGATTTTGGGTCATTTTCACACTTTTTGGAAAATTATCAATTATTTTTGAAAAATGAAAAACAGCTGATTTTTGGCCCTTTTCGATTTAAAAGCATAGGCTATAGCCCATGGTGTTGATCGATTTTGGGTCATTTTCACACCTTTTGGAAAATTATCAATTATTTTTGAAAAATGAAAATTAGCTGATTTTTAACCATTTTGGACCAAAAAGCATACGCTATAGCCTATGGTTTTGATCGATTTAAGGTCATTTTGACACCTTTCGGAAAATTATAAATCAATTATCAACAATAAAAAACAGCTGATTTTTGGCCTTTTTTGATTAAAAAGCATAGGCTATAGCCCATGGTTTTGATCGATTTTGGGTCATTTGGACACCTTTTGGAAAATTATAAATAAATTATCAACAATGAAAAACAGCTGATTTTTGGCCCTTTTCGATTTAAAAGCATAGGCTATAGCCCATGGTGTTGATCGATTTTGGGTCATTTTCACACCTTTTGGAAAATTATCAATCATTTTTGAAAAATGAAAATTAGCTGATTTTTAACCATTTTGGACCAAAAAGCATAGGCTATAGCCCATGGTTTTGATCGATTTTGAGTCATTTTCACACCTTTTGTAAAATTATCAATTATTTTTGAAAAATGAAAATTAGCTGATTTTTAACCATTTTGGACCAAAAAGCATAGGCTATAGCCCATGGTTTTGATCGATTTTGGGACATTTTCACACCTTTTGCAAAATTATCAATTATTTTTGAAAAATGAAAATTAGCTGATTTTTAACCATTTTGGACCAAAAAGCATAGGCTATAGCCCATGGTTTTGATCGATTTTGGGACATTAGGACACCTTTTGGAAAATTACGAAATATTTCTGAAGTATGAAAAACAGCTGATTTTTGGCCATTTTTGACCAAAAAGCATAGGCTATAGCCCATGGCTTTGACCGATTTAGGGTCATTTTCACACCTTTTGGAAAATTATCAATTATTTTTGAAAAATGAAAATTAGCTGATTTTTAACCATTTTGGACCAAAAAGCATACGCTATAGCCTATGGTTTTGATCGATTTAAGGTCATTTTGACACCTTTTGGAAAATTATCAATTATTTTTGAAAAATGAAAATTAGCTGATTTTTAACCATTTTGGACCAAAAAGCATACGCTATAGCCTATGGTTTTGATCGATTTAAGGTCATTTTGACACCTTTTGGAAAATTATAAATCAATTATCAACAATAAAAAACAGCTGATTTTTGGCCTTTTTTGATTAAAAAGCATAGGCTATAGCCCATGGTTTTGATCGATTTTGGGTCATTTTCACACCTTTTGGAAAATTATAAATAAATTATCAACAATGAAAAACAGCTGATTTTTGGCCCTTTTCGATTTAAAAGCATAGGCTATAGCCCATGGTGTTGATCGATTTTGGGTCATTTTCACACCTTTTGGAAAATTATCAATCATTTTTGAAAAATGAAAATTAGCTGATTTTTAACCATTTTGGACCAAAAAGCATAGGCTATAGCCCATGGTTTTGATCGATTTTGAGTCATTTTCACACCTTTTGTAAAATTATCAATTATTTTTGAAAAATGAAAATTAGCTGATTTTTAACCATTTTGGACCAAAAAGCATAGGCTATAGCCCATGGTTTTGATCGATTTTGGGACATTTTCACACCTTTTGCAAAATTATCAATTATTTTTGAAAAATGAAAATAAGCTGATTTTTAACCATTTTGGACCAAAAAGCATAGGCTATAGCCCATGGTTTTGATCGATTTTGGGACATTAGGACACCTTTTGGAAAATTACGAAATATTTCTGAAGTATGAAAAACAGCTGATTTTTGGCCATTTTTGACCAAAAAGCATAGGCTATAGCCCATGGTTTTGACCGATTTAGGGTCATTTTCACACCTTTTGGAAAATTATCAATTATTTTTGAAAAATGAAAATTAGCTGATTTTTAACCATTTTGGACCAAAAAGCATACGCTATAGCCTATGGTTTTGATCGATTTAAGGTCATTTTGACACCTTTTGGAAAATTATCAATTATTTTTGAAAAATGAAAATTAGCTGATTTTTAACCATTTTGGACCAAAAAGCATACGCTATAGCCTATGGTTTTGATCGATTTAAGGTCATTTTGACACCTTTTGGAAAATTATAAATCAATTATCAACAATAAAAAACAGCTGATTTTTGGCCTTTTTTGATTAAAAAGCATAGGCTATAGCCCATGGTTTTGATCGATTTTGGGTCATTTTCACACCTTTTGGAAAATTATAAATAAATTATCAACAATGAAAAACAGCTGATTTTTGGCCCTTTTCGATTTAAAAGCATAGGCTATAGCCCATGGTGTTGATCGATTTTGGGTCATTTTCACACCTTTTGGAAAATTATCAATCATTTTTGAAAAATGAAAATTAGCTGATTTTTAACCATTTTGGACCAAAAAGCATAGGCTATAGCCCATGGTTTTGATCGATTTTGAGTCATTTTCACACCTTTTGTAAAATTATCAATTATTTTTGAAAAATGAAAATTAGCTGATTTTTAACCATTTTGGACCAAAAAGCATAGGCTATAGCCCATGGTTTTGATCGATTTTGGGACATTTTCACACCTTTTGCAAAATTATCAATTATTTTTGAAAAATGAAAATAAGCTGATTTTTAACCATTTTGGACCAAAAAGCATAGGCTATAGCCCATGGTTTTGATCGATTTTGGGACATTAGGACACCTTTTGGAAAATTACGAAATATTTCTGAAGTATGAAAAACAGCTGATTTTTGGCCATTTTTGACCAAAAAGCATAGGCTATAGCCCATGGTTTTGACCGATTTAGGGTCATTTTCACACCTTTTGGAAAATTATCAATTATTTTTGAAAAATGAAAATTAGCTGATTTTTAACCATTTTGGACCAAAAAGCATACGCTATAGCCTATGGTTTTGATCGATTTAAGGTCATTTTGACACCTTTCGGAAAATTATAAATCAATTATCAACAATAAAAAACAGCTGATTTTTGGCCTTTTTTGATTAAAAAGCATAGGCTATAGCCCATGGTTTTGATCGATTTAGGGTCATTTTCACACCTTTTGGAAAATTATAAATAAATTATCAACAATGAAAAACAACTGATTTTTGGCCCTTTTCGATTTAAAAGCATAGGCTATAGCCCATGGTGTTGATCGATTTTGGGTCATTTTCACACCTTTTGGAAAATTATCAATTATTTTTTAAAAATGAAAATTAGCTGATTTTTAACCATTTTGGACCAAAAAGCATAGGCTATAGCCCATGGTTTTGACCGATTTAGGGTCATTTTCACACCTTTTGGAAAATTATCAATTATTTTTGAAAAATGAAAATTAGCTGATTTTTAACCATTTTGGACCAAAAAGCATACGCTATAGCCTATGGTTTTGATCGATTTAAGGTCATTTTGACACCTTTTGGAAAATTATCAATTATTTTTGAAAAATGAAAATTAGCTGATTTTTAACCATTTTGGACCAAAAAGCATACGCTATAGCCTATGGTTTTGATCGATTTAAGGTCATTTTGACACCTTTTGGAAAATTATAAATCAATTATCAACAATAAAAAACAGCTGATTTTTGGCCTTTTTTGATTAAAAAGCATAGGCTATAGCCCATGGTTTTGATCGATTTTGGGTCATTTTCACACCTTTTGGAAAATTATAAATAAATTATCAACAATGAAAAACAGCTGATTTTTGGCCCTTTTCGATTTAAAAGCATAGGCTATAGCCCATGGTGTTGATCGATTTTGGGTCATTTTCACACCTTTTGGAAAATTATCAATCATTTTTGAAAAATGAAAATTAGCTGATTTTTAACCATTTTGGACCAAAAAGCATAGGCTATAGCCCATGGTTTTGATCGATTTTGAGTCATTTTCACACCTTTTGTAAAATTATCAATTATTTTTGAAAAATGAAAATTAGCTGATTTTTAACCATTTTGGACCAAAAAGCATAGGCTATAGCCCATGGTTTTGATCGATTTTGGGACATTTTCACACCTTTTGCAAAATTATCAATTATTTTTGAAAAATGAAAATAAGCTGATTTTTAACCATTTTGGACCAAAAAGCATAGGCTATAGCCCATGGTTTTGATCGATTTTGGGACATTAGGACACCTTTTGGAAAATTACGAAATATTTCTGAAGTATGAAAAACAGCTGATTTTTGGCCATTTTTGACCAAAAAGCATAGGCTATAGCCCATGGTTTTGACCGATTTAGGGTCATTTTCACACCTTTTGGAAAATTATCAATTATTTTTGAAAAATGAAAATTAGCTGATTTTTAACCATTTTGGACCAAAAAGCATACGCTATAGCCTATGGTTTTGATCGATTTAAGGTCATTTTGACACCTTTCGGAAAATTATAAATCAATTATCAACAATAAAAAACAGCTGATTTTTGGCCTTTTTTGATTAAAAAGCATAGGCTATAGCCCATGGTTTTGATCGATTTAGGGTCATTTTCACACCTTTTGGAAAATTATAAATAAATTATCAACAATGAAAAACAACTGATTTTTGGCCCTTTTCGATTTAAAAGCATAGGCTATAGCCCATGGTGTTGATCGATTTTGGGTCATTTTCACACCTTTTGGAAAATTATCAATCATTTTTGAAAAATGAAAATTAGCTGATTTTTAACCATTTTGGACAAAAAACCATAGGCCATGGTTTTGATCGATTTTGAGTCATTTTCACACCTTTTGGAAAATTATAAATTATTTTATGAAAAATGAAAATAAGCTGATTTTTAACCATTTTGGACCAAAAAGCATAGGCTATAGCCCATGGTTTTGATCGATTTTGGGTCATTTTCACACCTTTTGGAAAATTACGAAATATTTCTGAAGTATGAAAAACAGCTGGTTTTTGGTAATTTTTGACCAAAAAGCATAGGCTATAGCCCATGGTTTTGATCGATTTAGGGTCATTTTCACACCTTTTGGAAAATTATCAATCATTTTTGAAAAATGAAAATTAGCTGATTTTTAACCATTTTGGACCAAAAAGCATAGGCTATAGCCCATGGTTTTGATCGATTTTTAGTCATTTTCACACCTTTTGTAAAATTATCAATTATTTTTGAAAAATGAAAATTAGCTGATTTTTAACCATTTTGGACCAAAAAGCATAGGCTATAGCCCATGGTTTTGATCGATTTTGGGACATTTTCACACCTTTTGCAAAATTATCAATTATTTTTGAAAAATGAAAATTAGCTGATTTTTAACCATTTTGGACCAAAAAGCATAGGCTATAGCCCATGGTTTTGATCGATTTTGGGACATTAGGACACCTTTTGGAAAATTACGAAATATTTCTGAAGTATGAAAAACAGCTGATTTTTGGCCATTTTTGACCAAAAAGCATAGGCTATAGCCCATGGTGTTGATCGATTTTGGGTCATTTTCACACCTTTTGGAAAATTATCAATTATTTTATCAACAATGAAAAACAGCTGATTTTTGGCCCTTTTCGATTTAAAAGCATAGGCTATAGCCCATGGTGTTGATCGATTTTGGGTCATTTTCACACCTTTTGGAAAATTATCAATTATTTTTGAAAAATGAAAATTAGCTGATTTTTAACCATTTTGGACCAAAAAGCATACGCTATAGCCTATGGTTTTGATCGATTTAAGGTCATTTTGACACCTTTCGGAAAATTATAAATCAATTATCAACAATAAAAAACAGCTGATTTTTGGCCTTTTTTGATTAAAAAGCATAGGCTATAGCCCATGGTTTTGATCGATTTTGGGTCATTTGGACACCTTTTGGAAAATTATAAATAAATTATCAACAATGAAAAACAGCTGATTTTTGGCCCTTTTCGATTTAAAAGCATAGGCTATAGCCCATGGTGTTGATCGATTTTGGGTCATTTTCACACCTTTTGGAAAATTATCAATCATTTTTGAAAAATGAAAATTAGCTGATTTTTAACCATTTTGGACCAAAAAGCATAGGCTATAGCCCATGGTTTTGATCGATTTTGAGTCATTTTCACACCTTTTGTAAAATTATCAATTATTTTTGAAAAATGAAAATTAGCTGATTTTTAACCATTTTGGACCAAAAAGCATAGGCTATAGCCCATGGTTTTGATCGATTTTGGGACATTTTCACACCTTTTGCAAAATTATCAATTATTTTTGAAAAATGAAAATTAGCTGATTTTTAACCATTTTGGACCAAAAAGCATAGGCTATAGCCCATGGTTTTGATCGATTTTGGGACATTAGGACACCTTTTGGAAAATTACGAAATATTTCTGAAGTATGAAAAACAGCTGATTTTTGGCCATTTTTGACCAAAAAGCATAGGCTATAGCCCATGGCTTTGACCGATTTAGGGTCATTTTCACACCTTTTGGAAAATTATCAATTATTTTTGAAAAATGAAAATTAGCTGATTTTTAACCATTTTGGACCAAAAAGCATACGCTATAGCCTATGGTTTTGATCGATTTAAGGTCATTTTGACACCTTTTGGAAAATTATCAATTATTTTTGAAAAATGAAAATTAGCTGATTTTTAACCATTTTGGACCAAAAAGCATACGCTATAGCCTATGGTTTTGATCGATTTAAGGTCATTTTGACACCTTTTGGAAAATTATAAATCAATTATCAACAATAAAAAACAGCTGATTTTTGGCCTTTTTTGATTAAAAAGCATAGGCTATAGCCCATGGTTTTGATCGATTTTGGGTCATTTTCACACCTTTTGGAAAATTATAAATAAATTATCAACAATGAAAAACAGCTGATTTTTGGCCCTTTTCGATTTAAAAGCATAGGCTATAGCCCATGGTGTTGATCGATTTTGGGTCATTTTCACACCTTTTGGAAAATTATCAATCATTTTTGAAAAATGAAAATTAGCTGATTTTTAACCATTTTGGACCAAAAAGCATAGGCTATAGCCCATGGTTTTGATCGATTTTGAGTCATTTTCACACCTTTTGTAAAATTATCAATTATTTTTGAAAAATGAAAATTAGCTGATTTTTAACCATTTTGGACCAAAAAGCATAGGCTATAGCCCATGGTTTTGATCGATTTTGGGACATTTTCACACCTTTTGCAAAATTATCAATTATTTTTGAAAAATGAAAATTAGCTGATTTTTAACCATTTTGGACCAAAAAGCATAGGCTATAGCCCATGGTTTTGATCGATTTTGGGACATTAGGACACCTTTTGGAAAATTACGAAATATTTCTGAAGTATGAAAAACAGCTGATTTTTGGCCATTTTTGACCAAAAAGCATAGGCTATAGCCCATGGTTTTGACCGATTTAGGGTCATTTTCACACCTTTTGGAAAATTATCAATTATTTTTGAAAAATGAAAATTAGCTGATTTTTAACCATTTTGGACCAAAAAGCATAGGCTATAGCCCATGGTTTTGATCGATTTTGGGTCATTTTCACACCTTTTGGAAAATTATCAATTATTTTTGAAAAATGAAAATTAGCTGATTTTTAACCATTTTGGACCAAAAAGCATAGGCTATAGCCCATGGTTTTGATCGATTTTGGGACATTAGGACACCTTTTGGAAAATTACAAAATATTTCTGAAGTATGAAAAACAGCTGATTTTTGGCCATTTTTGACCAAAAAGCATAGGCTATAGCCCATGGTTTTGATCGATTTAGGGTCATTTTCACACCTTTTGGAAAATTATAAATAAATTATCAACAATGAAAAACAGCTGATTTTTGGCCCTTTTCGATTTAAAAGCATAGGCTATAGCCCATGGTGTTGATCGATTTTGGGTCATTTTCACACCTTTTGGAAAATTATCAATCATTTTTGAAAAATGAAAATTAGCTGATTTTTAACCATTTTGGACCAAAAAGCATAGGCTATAGCCCATGGTTTTGATCGATTTTGGGTCATTTTCACACCTTTTGGAAAATTATCAATTATTTTTGAAAAATGAAAATTAGCTGATTTTTAACCATTTTGGACCAAAAAGCATAGGCTATAGCCCATGGTTTTGATCGATTTTGGGACATTAGGACACCTTTTGGAAAATTACAAAATATTTCTGAAGTATGAAAAACAGCTGATTTTTGGCCATTTTTGACCAAAAAGCATAGGCTATAGCCCATGGTTTTGATCGATTTAGGGTCATTTTCACACCTTTTGGAAAATTATAAATAAATTATCAACAATGAAAAACAGCTGATTTTTGGCCCTTTTCGATTTAAAAGCATAGGCTATAGCCCATGGTGTTGATCGATTTTGGGTCATTTTCACACCTTTTGGAAAATTATCAATCATTTTTGAAAAATGAAAATTAGCTGATTTTTAACCATTTTGGACAAAAAACCATAGGCCATGGTTTTGATCGATTTTGAGTCATTTTCACACCTTTTGGAAAATTATAAATTATTTTATGAAAAATGAAAATAAGCTGATTTTTAACCATTTTGGACCAAAAAGCATAGGCTATAGCCCATGGTTTTGATCGATTTTGGGTCATTTTCACACCTTTTGGAAAATTACGAAATATTTCTGAAGTATGAAAAACAGCTGGTTTTTGGTAATTTTTGACCAAAAAGCATAGGCTATAGCCCATGGTTTTGATCGATTTAGGGTCATTTTCACACCTTTTGGAAAATTATCAATCATTTTTGAAAAATGAAAATTAGCTGATTTTTAACCATTTTGGACCAAAAAGCATAGGCTATAGCCCATGGTTTTGATCGATTTTTAGTCATTTTCACACCTTTTGTAAAATTATCAATTATTTTTGAAAAATGAAAATTAGCTGATTTTTAACCATTTTGGACCAAAAAGCATAGGCTATAGCCCATGGTTTTGATCGATTTTGGGACATTTTCACACCTTTTGCAAAATTATCAATTATTTTTGAAAAATGAAAATTAGCTGATTTTTAACCATTTTGGACCAAAAAGCATAGGCTATAGCCCATGGTTTTGATCGATTTTGGGACATTAGGACACCTTTTGGAAAATTACGAAATATTTCTGAAGTATGAAAAAACAGCTGATTTTTGGCCATTTTTGACCAAAAAGCATAGGCTATAGCCCATGGTGTTGATCGATTTTGGGTCATTTTCACACCTTTTGGAAAATTATCAATTATTTTTGAAAAATGAAAATTAGCTGATTTTTAACCATTTTGGACCAAAAAGCATAGGCTATAGCCCATGGTTTTGATCGATTTTGGGACATTAGGACACCTTTTGGAAAATTACGAAATATTTCTGAAGTATGAAAAACAGCTGATTTTTGGCCATTTTTGACCAAAAAGCATAGGCTATAGCCCATGGTGTTGATCGATTTTGGGTCATTTTCACACCTTTTGGAAAATTATCAATTATTTTTGAAAAATGAAAATTAGCTGATTTTTAACCATTTTGGACCAAAAAGCATACGCTATAGCCTATGGTTTTGATCGATTTAAGGTCATTTTGACACCTTTCGGAAAATTATAAATCAATTATCAACAATGAAAAACAGCTGATTTTTGGCCTTTTTTGATTAAAAAGCATAGGCTATAGCCCATGGTTTTGATCGATTTAGGGTCATTTTCACACCTTTTGGAATATAATAAATTATTTTTGAAAAATGAAAATTAGCTGATTTTTAACCATTTTGGACCAAAAAGCATAGGCTATAGCCCATGGTTTTGATCGATTTTGGGTCATTTTCACACCTTTTGGAAAATTATCAATTATTTTTGAAAAATGAAAATTAGCTGATTTTTAACCATTTTGGACCAAAAAGCATAGGCTATAGCCCATGGTTTTGATCGATTTTGGGACATTAGGACACCTTTTGGAAAATTACAAAATATTTCTGAAGTATGAAAAACAGCTGATTTTTGGCCATTTTTGACCAAAAAGCATAGGCTATAGCCCATGGTGTTGATCGATTTTGGGTCATTTTCACACCTTTTGGAAAATTATCAATTATTTTTGAAAAATGAAAATTAGCTGATTTTTAACCATTTTGGACCAAGAAGCATAGGCTATAGCCCATGGTTTTGATCGATTTTGGGACATTAGGACACCTTTTGGAAAATTACGAAATATTTCTGAAGTATGAAAAACAGCTGATTTTTGGCCATTTTTGACCAAAAAGCATAGGCTATAGCCCATGGTGTTGATCGATTTTGGGTCATTTTCACACCTTTTGGAAAATTATCAATTATTTTTGAAAAATGAAAATTAGCTGATTTTTAACCATTTTGGACCAAAAAGCATACGCTATAGCCTATGGTTTTGATCGATTTAAGGTCATTTTGACACCTTTCGGAAAATTATAAATCAATTATCAACAATAAAAAACAGCTGATTTTTGGCCTTTTTTGATTAAAAAGCATAGGCTATAGCCCATGGTTTTGATCGATTTAGGGTCATTTTCACACCTTTTGGAATATAATAAATTATTTTTGAAAAATGAAAATTAGCTGATTTTTAACCATTTTGGACCAAAAAGCATAGGCTATAGCCCATGGTTTTGATCGATTTTGGGTCATTTTCACACCTTTTGGAAAATTATCAATTATTTTTGAAAAATGAAAATTAGCTGATTTTTAACCATTTTGGACCAAAAAGCATAGGCTATAGCCCATGGTTTTGATCGATTTAGGGTCATTTTCACACCTTTTGGAATATAATAAATTATTTTTGAAAAATGAAAATTAGCTGATTTTTAACCATTTTGGACCAAAAAGCATAGGCTATAGCCCATGGTTTTGATCGATTTGGGGTCATTTTCACACCTTTTGGAAAATTATCAATTATTTTTGAAAAATGAAAATTAGCTGATTTTTAACCATTTTGGACCAAAAAGCATAGGCTATAGCCCATGGTTTTGATCGATTTTGGGACATTTTCACACCTTTTGGAAAATTATCAATTATTTTTGAAAAATGAAAATTAGCTGATTTTAAACCATTTTGGACCAAAAAGCATAGGCTATAGCCCATGGTTTTCATCGATTTGGGGTCATTTTCACACCTTTTGGAAAATTATCAATTATTTTTGAAAAATGAAAATTAGCTGATTTTTAACCATTTTGGACCAAAAACCATAGGCTATAGCCCATGGTTTTGATGGATTTAGGGTCATTTTGACACCTTTTGGAAAATTATAAATAAATTATCGACAATGAAAAACAGCTGATTATTGGCCCTTTTTGATTAAGGAATAAATAAATACATACGTACATAAATACATTACCTATGCTTTTCGGTCGAAAATGGCCAAAAATGAGCTGTTTTTAATTTTTCATAAATGATAAATAAAATTTCAATGTATGTGTTTCAATGTAATGTATTTATTATTGATCAAAGCGTTAAAATAGGTTATTATGGGCTATTTTCGGAGGAAAAGCGTCATGAAATGGGGTGTTTTTTTTCTTTTTTCTTTTCGAAAGACATGATTAGTTTTGAGCAAGGATGGTTTTATTTTATAGGGTGTTTGGGTATTTTTTTTTCCTCAAGATAATGTGACACTTTAATTTGTGTGTATTTTGATTTTATACTGAAGGAATTTTGTCTGATTGTAGGTACGTGCTCTAACGTTATCTGTGTCAATGGTCAAATGTGTATTGTGGAAAGAACCAGGGCTTCATGTGTTTGTCCAAAGGCTTGCCTCAACGAGCTTGACCCAGTATGCTCTCATTTTCTCGTGGAATACCAAAACCTATGTGAGCTTCATAAATTCGCCTGCAAGCATGAGCTTAGTATTGGTGTTAGTAGGAAGGGCCCCTGTGATGTTAATGGTGAGTGAATGGTTGCTTATCAGAGATCCTGAATCACTTCTGCCCATTTCAGACCATTTGTCATTCACTCGAGTATTATTCTGTTTTGAGAAGGTACATTAAGGTGGATAATAGAAACAATGTTTTCTCGAGGAGGGAAAGTGGCAAGGGTTTTTTTCAAAGATGCAAAATGTTTAGATGACAATATTGTAAAAATAGACCCCTTGCACTAAATCCCTACCTGGGGATCAAGATAATGATAAATAGAAATATTTTTTGATAACAATAGATCCCTCTCGTGTGTCATCAAAGCTTCTGAGAATTGGAACCTATTGTGTTGTCCTCCAAATTGAGCTACATTCCGACATGCTGCAAGGGGTGTATGCTTCGAAAACTCTGTAAATATTAATAAATAAATGTACATAATAGAAGTCATGCGCTTTAATCATGACGCTGCAACTTGGCAGACATCCTCGTCTAAGATTTGATGCGGTGACTGCTGTACCGTTACCTTACCTTGTGGTAGTCGTTTTTCGTCATAGTAACAAGTTATAACAATGACCAAAATATGCATCACTAGAGTTCACCTTACATGGTACCGGACGAATTTTGAACCGCTCAAAAATTTGACCATTTCCACGGGACTATCTCTTCGTGTCTCTATAATAGACCCTTTTCGAATATGGCGTCTATGACATCAAACGAGGTGTCCTAGAATATCTAGGATGTTATGAGTGATAATGATTGTGTTTTGAAATCCGGAACATTCAAGTCCCGAATGCTGCTGGTTCCGACATCCGGGACATTCTCATTCTCCTCGTTTGACGTCATAGACACCATATTTGAAAAGGGTCTATTCGCAAGGCTGGGCGTTTGAATTTTTGTCCGGATAGCACAGTTCCGTATGAACGAAACGCTTAAACGTGCAACTTTTTGAACAGTTAAAAAGTCGGCTTATACCGAGTATAGATAAATTAGCCTAGATAAACAGTATGAACTATCAAATGTTTGCCCAACAAGCCGTTTCTGATGGACCTTTGCAGCTTTGGCGTAGTGTCTTCAGACACCAATTGTCATTCTCCTGAGTATGTCTTTGTTAACCAGTAACTTAAGCAGTAAGGTTAAACAAAGACATCTATTATTTGTTCTTCTATTAATCATATTTCAGCACTAAGACAGCGTATAAACAAGAGGGTGTCAGAATGTCCTGAAAACTACCTTCTGCAGTTTAAAGATCGATATCTTGAATGGTTGTCAATTACTAAGAGAGCGCAAAGCGGTGAATTTGTTTACAAAATCAACGATGACGATAGAGGGAGCACACTATCCCGAGACAAGAGACAAGAACTCGCTCAGGTATAAGCATCTAATTATAGCCATAACTACTTTACATGAGTAACTATTAATGCCAACCCTGCTGGAACAAATAGCCATATTCAAACGTCGATCTTCTCATGAGTCGAACCTAATGACACCAAGGAAGACCGCCTTATTATCCATTGTTTTCAATGCGTTCTACTCGAGAAGATCGAGAAGATCGACGTTTGAACTGGCCTTTATTCTTAATAGAATGACATATGGTCTGAAATATTGAAAACAATTATGCCCAAGCTACTGTAGAGGTATACTGCTTCATTACACTAGGGCACTAGCTAACATTCATAATGTAGATGTCTTTAGCACCTGGAAGTTAGTGTGCCCTAAATGCTGTTCAGCAATTAAGCTCGATAATTATTAGTACTGTTGCCACTAACTCTTTTACAAGAACACATAAATCTTAAGCCTTTCCTTTTTCTTTTGAGAACGTCAACTTCTATTTATAAGCTTACAATATATTTTTGCATAACTTCTTACATACTTTTATATTTAATATTTACATTATTTTGGGCACACTTAATTTGGAGCCTAGCTCTGTTGTGTTGACCCCCACCTATTGTACATTTATCTTATTATTTACATTTATTATTCAATAGATCAAAGTTAGATAAATATATAAATAAATACTAGAGATGACACATACCGTAAATCCTCTATTAAGCCCCCCTCTCAAATAAGCCCCCTCTCTCAAATAAGCCCCCTTCTCAAATAAGCCCCCTCTCTCAAATAAGCCCCCTCTCTCAAATAAGCCCCCTTCTCAAATAAGCCCCCCCCCCCTTTTTGAAAAGAAGAAATTTATTAAGCCCCCCTCTCTTTTAAGCCCCCTCTCCTCCCCTTCCTCTTCACGTATAACTAAATTCACAATAATGGTAAATCATACTTGAGAGACTAACACTAGTGAATCAATTTGAACAATGCATATACCATGTCATTAACCTCCCTATAGATTATGCGAGGCAGTCCATAGTAATACTTCCGTTTAATCCTGAGTTCATCATGTTTTCCCGTTTTCCACTCTCCGTAAAACCTAACCAACTAAATTCCAATTCGATCTGTGAGTTAGCCGTGCCCTGACTTTGATCAGCCCAGAGGTTGTTTCAAGGTTCAATCTGTAATTTTATTAGCCATTCCATGATTTGATCAGCCTAGAGGTTGTTTCAGGGTTCGATCTGTGAGTTAGCCGTGCCCTGACTTAGATCAGCCCAGAGGTTGTTTCAGGGTTCTATCTGTGAGTTAGCCGTGCCCTGACTTAGATCAGTCCATAGGTTGTTTCAAGGTTCTATCTGTGAGTTAGCCATGCCCTGACTTAGATCAGCCCAGAGGTTGTTTCAGGGTTCGTTCTGTGAGATACCCGTGCCCTGACTTAGATCAGCCCAGAGGTTGTTACAGGGTTCTATCTGTGAGTTAGCCATTTCGTGACTTAGATCAGGCCAGAGGTTGTTTCAGGGTTCTATCTGTAAGTTAGCCATTCCGTGACTTTGATCATTAAAGAGATTGTTTCAGGGTTCGATAAAATTGGAAGGTTTGACTGTTACATCCTTTAACCTTGATAACATCACTAACCTTATATCCATCAGATAATCCCCCGTCAGAGTTCTTCTCAGTCGTAATCATAGTTTCATTTTGCTTTGTTTGTTTTAGTGGGACTTTGATCGATGGGATGTTAACAGCGATGGAATATGGTCTGTACAGGAATACAACACCCTTATTGACTCCCTTCTCTTAGTCGAGCCATGCTCGTATGGCTTCGTCCTGTCTTGTAACTATGACAACAACCCTGGAATAACCAATCACGAATGGAAAACATACCTTGCTGATTAACGAGAGTGGGGGCCAGGATTCCATATGAAGCTGCAAAGCACCAAGGGATATATTGAGTAACTAACACCCATTTTCCCAGGTCCCATTATTAATTCATTATTTCCCATACATCGGTTCATTGGTCAGAGACAAAACATTTAATCGAGGCTGCAAGATAATTACAAATCATTAATCAAATTCTATTATTCTATTGCTTGGCATCAATAGCTGAATGACCACCTTCCTGTAATTCATTATTTCCCATACATCGGTTCATTGGTCACAGACAAAACATTTAATCGAGGCTGCAAGGTAATTACAAATCATTAATCAAATTTTAACCTTTTAACCTTTTAACCTTGACTGAATACTTTGCGTTAAACTAGTGAACCCATGTATGGAAAGAAGTGCATGAATTTGATTTGATCTCTAATTTCTTTGAATTATCTATATGCATTGCTATTGAAAGCTCGCCATTCAGCTGGCACACCAGACCAGATGACGTCTATTGATGGCACCCTGTGTACGAACAACTGAATAACCAGTAGTGAGTGGTTGAGCGATAAAGTGAAGGTGAATGCTGTTGACAAACGACTAAAAACTGTTTTTGCACTTAAAAAACACCTATTAAAACGTTATGCAGCAGATATGAATCTGATGCATTAACCAACTGATGGAAGGAAAAGGAATACTTCTTAAGAATTGATGACTTTAGGGTATACACACTTCAATCTACTCGTTAAAGTTTCCTTTGAGTTCAAAACATATACTTGATATTTTAGCTCTTTTTATGGATGGTACGTGTCAATGAAAAATTCACTTGTTCTGCAGCATATTGATGTGCTATTAATATATTATGACTATGCTATAAATAAATAGAAAACAATTCTGCGCCCTACATTGAATACTTTAGTCTAATTGATGTGATATCTAAGATAGTTCATCAAAGATGGCTTACTTAAATGGAGGCCGAGAAAACTTTATGGCACCAGCTTCATTATACTACATTACATATTCATAACATCTCGATCAATGAGGATGTTTGTCTTAGTCAAGTGGCAATGCTTTCAAACAAGGGGGAAAAACATTTTAGAAAGGCAAGTGCATGTTAAGGCTCATACAATAATCAATAAATCATTATTGGTTATACACCCTTGACTCATGATTGGCTAATACAATAAAGTAGTACAGTAATGATCTAGTATTGAGTTAATTACTCAGTAATGAGTTAGCAGAAAACATCATCATGCTGTGGGCATAATGCTCTCATGAACTGGAATGGAACTCATCTGGCCTCCACCACCAAGGCTTCATTATTCCACAATAATACAGCTTAGAATTGCTTTACATGTCAGTAAATCACAATATATATATATATATATGTATATATATATATAACCCTTCTATGGGGCCTTTCCTTCATGTCGTGCGTTATCCAAATATCATTACTATCCAACTATTTTCCTTTTAGCTTCCTTTTAGAGCAGGCTGCCATAATTGCGATTGGCTAATTAATTGCTCTTTGTTATCACAATAAGGATCAGCCTATACATCAATCTATATGACCTGAACAATGAAGCTAGCTCGAGATAGGCTAAAAATATCTACTTATCGCATCGAAATCCTTTCTCTCTCTCTATTTTCTCGTTGAAGCCAAAAAGAAAGAGCATTTCTTTTGTTTCATTCCTTGTGCAAGAACCGGTATCGTTGCCGCGCCTCGCGTAGATAAACTGAAGGTAAAATACTATTAGCCTAAGGGAGAATTTATTATACATTTGTCAATGAAATGCTGTCAGGACGAAAAGAAATACGTGGATGAAAAAAAGGTGGAAGAAAAGGTATTGGAATGAGTGGGGGAAATAGGGTATATGAACGCAATGAAGAAACTATCGAACTAAGAATAGGATAATAGTTCTGTGGAACAAAACATCATAGTGAAACACAGACATAGACATCATGATAATGGACAAGGGAAGGTTGAAGTAAGCTCTAATTTAAGGATCGCTGATATTTTTTTCCGGTTGACTATCATTAGGGCTTTCCGAAAACAATATCAGGAATGATATCCCATAATTTCTGATGCACTTTTGAAATATTTGTACATATACTTGAAACGGCCATAATTTTTGCTGTATATATAAATAAATATATATATATAAATATATATACCCAACCAAAAAAATTCTGCGAGAGGCGAAACTGAATAGAGAAACACTATGGGAATGAAAACACAAAAAATCACATAAAAAAAAAAAAGAAAATACAAGCGAGCATCAAACAAGGAGATACATCAATTTAATATTTATCTAGAAAAGAATTGATTGAAAGTATTTTGAAGTAGCTACGACTCTTAGATATTACATAAGTCATCAGAAATGGAATTGCAGATGTTGACTCTTTGAAGATCATTTACAACATTTAACTTTCTCAGTGCTTTAAGGTGGCTGACTTACTTTAGCAAAAAGTAATTAGAAAAACTTTCAAAAAAGCTATTTTTATACAGAAAATTAACGATGATTTAAAATAAAGAAAGAAAAATCTCCTTTTTTCGAGATATTGAAATTTGTCAGACTGAAAAATGGCGAAAACCAAGTAATTTCTCAGAACATCTCCTTTGAAAATAAAATCATTTCGAGAATTAACTAAAAACTTTTTGAAGGAATTGAGAATAATAACATTTTTTTCTTCTTTATTCGCTTGATGAACCGAAAATTGATGTCAAACGATGACAACACAAAAGCTTACACGAAGCTTTTAGCTAAAAGTTAAAGCATAGTTAATAGAGGTCTATTAACTATGGTTAAAGTAATTACATCTTTTTTTAAGCTTTCAAGGGGCCTTGGGCTTAAAAGGTTTTCTAATGATGTGATATCAGCATGTGACTGTTTCATGCAAACGACCTATTCCAATGATGCACCATATTACCGCTTGCTATAAATTAAGTGACCCTCCACAAGACTTCAGGTAAAAAGGTGATGATGACACGGACATGCGTGCGATATAACACGGATATGTATATAATTAATCAGAGAAACAAGACTGACACGCTTGCTTTTATCTTGCTCCCTTTACACACTTTAACACGGTCAGCGTGTTCAATGACACGGTTAGCGTGTTCAATGACACGGTTAGCGTGCAAAATAACTCATGAATTAAACGTGCAATGTAGAACCTGGAATTGTATTCTACGGAATCTCAGAGCAGAATTTGATCGTTGTCTTTGGCCAAATAAAATAGCAGACATAAGCTTCCTTGTTTATAAACTTGAAACTAAAATTAATTTAAAAGCGGCTACAGTCTTTGAAGTTTGAAAAAGGCAAATAATTTGTTCAAACATCAGCGACTTATTACTTTGGTAAATGTCCCCGCCACGTTGACGCTATAATCCGTGGAATTTATAGACAATCACAAGACAAAGCTTGTTTGTAGTAGTTTTTGTGAGTTAATCGTTCATATAGGCAATCGATTACTTCGACGATGCGGCGGCCATTTTGGTAGGGGGCAAATATACGAATATTTGTTACACTTATGGCATCGATTTAAATTAACGTTTCACGCCTAGACAACTTGACAAGAGATGAATTAAGAAGATGGACATGAAAGAAAGACAAATAAACGAAACCTTCTATTTTATCCGACATTTTTGTTTTCTTTTGCCCCCTGGATTCCCCATAATGCATTGCGATTCAATTGTGAAAATAAGGACTGAAACTACGTAGAAAAATGAAATGCTTGTCACTTAACCAGCATGATAGGGCCAGAGAAACCCAGGATTTGTTTTTTTCTTCATCAGATCGTACGTATACCCCCGGTATCTCGTAAAAAGTTATTTTCATTAATTCAGATTCAAGATGGCCGCCGCATCGTCGAAGTAGTCCATTGCCAGGACGTAAACAAACTTTTCGCACCTTTTGCTGTTCACAATTTTGAGTTATTGAGTCATTTTTTATATAAGTAGTAAGTCAAAGTAATATTTTTGGTATTCTACAAGTCATAAGAAAACATTCTAAAATGTAAATTTTCAAATGTCCCAAATACAAGTTTTTTCACGTGTTGCACAAGAAGTTTCAAACAGACAGTCTGGACCCGTCTCGTCTAATGTAGACTAGTAGGACTTTGTGCTATAGAAAAAAAACTTTTAACAAGACAAAACAGTTTTGTAAGAGCCTAAACATCAATAAATGTCACGAAAAAGAAAAGGGAATATCGGTGTACAGAGTAAAGACAACAATAACGAAACTTTAATAGCGCTGTCATCGAAATGTTTTATCTAAAGCGATTAAGTTATTTCTTCATTTGTCAGTTTGGCGCCACGTCCGGCTCATAAGATCGATTTTATCGGCCGAACATGCCCCCAGCCGCCTAGAGACGTTGTGATTCTGCATAGAAACGTGCAAATTTATCAAATTTAATGGTCACAACGATCGCTCCTTTAACGGCGCCGTTAAAGGAGCCGTCTCAGCCAGGATGCATTGCGCGCCTCTATCATTGTTCATACGGGCATTCTTTTCAAATAACTAGCTGTCCAACCCACGTTGCATAGATTTCTGGCAAATGACTACCGCGAAAGCTAAAAAAATCCAGCTATGGCCGAGGATACTAGCGGTTACATAAGTATTATAGGAGAAAAAATTATTGTGAATGAATAGCGGACTGAGAAGAACTCAATGACACTGATTTGAACGAAAAGACCGAAGCGGGGACCGAAGCAGTCAGTGACAGATTGTGGCAATTTCACTTTCTTGAAAATTTTAAATTCCAGGTCATAGTATTTGTCTAGATTTAGCTTGATTTCAGGATATAAAATATCTATAATTGGATCCAAATTCTAGATTTTCCCTACTCTTTGGTTGGTTTTCACAACTGACTGGCATAGGTGAAAAAACTTTAAAGGTGACTTTATTTTGATAAAAAGGGTAGGATTTTTTATTAATTTTGCTTCAACACATTCCTCAATCTCCTTCACTTTTTTCGTGTCTTTCTACTGTTCTTGAAAAGTAGAAAGTTGAAAAAGTGTACCTTTTAGTTTACAGAAATTCACATGAAAGCGGAAAGCTGAAAAAAGTATACTGATCTATTTTTTTAAATTCTCCGAAAGCAAAAAGCTGAGAAAGGTGCACCTTAGCTTTTTTCAGACAACCTCATTGTCTCGAAATCTACAAAGCGTCCTAAAATAACAAAAACACATCGGTGCTTCAATGCTAAAATAATTTCTCTTTGTTAAAATAGCGTGAAAAATAGCGTGTTAAAATAGCGTGCCCGTGGCATCACCTTTTTACCTGAAAACCTGTGGAGGGTCACCCAAGATAATATATCTCGAATCTGATAACTACATCTAGAAAGATTACACCGTCCAATGGCATCTGTTCTAGGTAGGAGGCCAAGGATATCGGATTATACGACGCGATTAAGAAATATTTTTTAATGAATTAGCAAAAGGTAAGGCGTATTTAATTTAATCACAAACTCTTTTAATGATAATTTCTGATTAATTGGAATTATAGGAATGATTAAAAAAGGTTTGTTTCATTAATCAAAACATGCTCTTATGGGGTAAAATAAAATCCGAATTGAGCCGCACAAAAGACTAAACCAAACCAGGGATGGAAAAATAAACGAACTAACGAACGAAAGAATGAAGAAAGAAAGAAAGGGAGGAAAAGACGGACGGACGGACGGACGGACGGACGGACGGATGGATGGATGGACGGATGGATGGATGGACGGATGGATGGATGGATGGATGGATGGATGGATGGATGGATGGATGGATGGATGGATGGATGGATGGATGAACGCAAGTGAGTGAATGAGTGGTTGGTTGCCTGAGGGAGTAAGTGAGTAAGGAAGAGACTGAAAAATTAACGTAATAATGGACGTAACACCTACGCAGTTATTGTCTGGTGTCGGCTGTTGTAATCCAATTAATGCTATTGGTTAATTTAATGACGCCTTCAAATACGCGACAATACGTGTTTTTTTTCCCCGCGGGAACGGTTGATATGGTGATACTGGTCTATCGATTTCCGACCTTAGAACTCATTCACCATAACACATTTCAAGCCAATATACAAATAACGAAGAAGAAGAAATGTAAAAATCATAAAAGAAGATAAACAAACTGAAACAGTTAATCATAAAGTTTACATAAATCTAGATAAATAACCCTGAATAATTAATAATTAGCATAATGACAAGTGATAAGCAGCATGATTATCTTGAGATTGTTAAAGTGGGGAAATTCTAAAATTAAAATATTTGAATATTAAAAAACGTTAAAGATTGAAATAGATAGTCATGATAGAAATCACGAACATGTTCGAACCTTTAAATAGCGCCATTTGCTGATCTGCATGAACTTTCAGTTGGACACAAAATATAATCTTGTTAAAATGTAAAAATGCCTTATTCAAGCTAACAGGTGTGAGGTGTGTAAACAAGTAGAAGTACCAAGAGAAAAGGATCGATTAAAGAGTCCAACAATCAACAAGGAAAACCTTTATAACAAGGTAAGTCTTTTATCACTTTTAATGATCAAAAAAATATACGGTAAAAATGAACATTCTTACCGCACTGAGAATTCACAGCTCATTAACACTATAGTGAATAGTATATATAATATATATGCTTATATAAAACATCCCATAGACCTGGATAGAATACAGTTTTTTCCTGAGTCCTAACTAGAACTTGGCTTATCTTTAAAACGAGGGAAGAGTTTTCACGCGCCCAAAGAAAGTAGGAATCGATTGAAATATCACCCACAGTTCAAGAGGAGAAGAAAAAAGTATGACCGGAATTAAAGCGAGAAGACTATGACTATATCTTAGTACGATGACATAAATTTAAATCCTTTTTACCAATGGATTGCCTCAAGATATATTTACTAGAATTATAGGCTGAGAAAAGGGTCAATTTTTTTTTACTAAGTGGTTACAATCGGTGAGATATAAAAATTGTCCTTAAAAAATACACACAATAGCCGCTCAAATGATAAGCGTAAATATTGGTAGCTAACCTCACTAGCTATAAGAGCACGCCAGTTTTGTTTAGTTATGAAAAAAGGGTAAGAAAGTATAAAGTTTTCGGGTTTTTTTTGTTTTATTTCTCTACCATGTTAATCGCGTTAGCATGATTGCTAGTAGGTAGTTATATCTTAGTTATTAAGATATACTGCATAATTATACATCAGACCCGGTCAGACCAGGATTTTGGGGTATATATTCATAGCTATAAAGTTGTTTGTCTTTTTTGGTATTTTTTATGCAGTGACAGACGGTTCTAGATAATTTCAGGTATTTGGTATCCCACTCGTTCCTGGAATTCTAGGTATGTTCATTGGTATCATACTGAGTGGGAGAAATCGGGTATATTGGTACCTGAGCATAGTAAGCCATATATATCATGCCTATATCATACCTTATATTATCGGTCCGGAGTTTACAAACAATTGATTGTGATCAGCTCCAAATAAATAAAAGCGCTTAATGATTAAGAATTCATTAAAAAATCTCCTAGGCTGTTTTTATCATCTTATCTTTGTGTTGTTTTTCTTTCTTTTTTAATCGGAATTCGCCCCCATATTAGAGAAATCACCTACCAAGATGTACACTTTTTGTAACGATGTCTTTGGTATAAAGAATTCTTTGGGAAGGTTCTTGAGCTTGTGAATATACATATATATATATATACTTTGCGTGCGTGAAATCAAACCCATTCGATGGTGTATATATTAACTTTGTGCAATTACAATGATTGCAATAGATCATTTCCCTTATTGCGTTTTCAGTTGATACCGGTACCACTACCACCAGAATCCACTAAGAATTCTTTTTCTTATTCAAATGTTTAAACTCCTTTGAGAGTCATAAGATAATGTTTTTAATTAGGCCAACAAAATAAACTACGAAAGTATGGTATCAAGTGTAATAAGGGGAGTTGAGAATTGGAATTGAAAAACTTTATTTATCATATCAAACAGTTACATATATTTACACAATCATGTAAAAATCTGGTCTTTCTGTAAGCCGTGCATTACATAAGAGCTAGAAGAGAGTTCGCTTTTAAGGCATCTGGAAGAGCGTTTAATGAATTTGGCTCCTGTTTAACCAAGACTATAGTTTATTAAAAAAGTTCGAGCTTTTGGTAATTGCAGGTCATATCTTGAAGACCTAAGATTATATGATGGTTGGATGGATGAATGAATGGGTGGATGGATATGGATGGATGGATGAAACTTAAAATAAACAACTATATCTTAATGTTTTCAAAACAAGCGTTTCTGTATAGTTAGCTAGTTATGATAGTTAGTATGGTGTGTAAATATAGATTTTAATATTGGTTCTATTACCCGCAGAAACTTAGAATTGCTATTGTTTTGCACATCTCCCAGCGTGTTTACGCCACAGTACACCACACACGTTTGTTTTATATTCATTTTAAAAGTTGACAAGCTTTTAGATTAAAATCTTCTAATTAAACTATATTCTATAATCAGAACCAACTCTAGTAGTTTCTATGACAGGTATTATTGACGTTTAAGAATGAAATGATGATTCCTTTGTATTTTGAAATTAACCTGCTATGGAAAGCACCTGCGTCTAGCCTAGCTTAAGTGTGTCAAGGTTATCGCCCACAAAAAGAATAATTATTTTCCTAGGCCAATGATCTAAATATTGGCTTAGTATTGTCTGTCAACAGGAGGAGCAATCTTTATTGTAGTTATTTCCTTTTCCTATCTTTAAGACAATCAATTCTAACTTGCAATTGAGATTCCATACTAACCTCCTTCTAATCTTATTACAGTGTGTCGTTAATATATTGTACATCAGAATAATCAGAATAAACCAGCCAAAGGGAAACTTTTCATTTTTTCTATTTTCTTATTAATATTAAAAATCATTAACCATCTCTCCTTCGTTGCCTGACTGACAGCAAAGCCATAAAGTCTAAAATTGAAAATCTTTTGCGGCAATTCAATTTATAGTCTTTCAGGACGGACAGGTTGAAACAAATTACTTGCGACAAAATTAAAAATCTGTCCACAAATTTAGCGAAAGATTCAAATTCATGAGATGGCAATCCGCAATAACCATTTTGTCCCTAGTTATGTCAAGATGAAATATCAAAAGAACTTAAAAAATAAATGAAAATCCTTGAGATTGAAGATTACTGAAGAAATTATGTTTATCGAATAAAATAAATATAATTACAATATCAACAACAATAATAATAATAAAAGTAATAATAATTATGATAATAATACCAAAAACACTTCTATGTCTCGCTTTGATGGAAGAAACGTCAAATACATAAGGTTTTGAAGTATCAGATATTAATAAATTATATTTATTTATATATTTTCACGTTTTAGGCCTAAAAACTCTCTAATAATATCTAATAGCGCTCAAATAATATTTTTTATGTTCCTTATTGATAAAACATGTTGAAAAAATTATTTCGTGAGATATGCATCAATGGGTACAGAGATATTAATTTTTTTCGTGTTTTTGCATCTAATTAGGTATTTGTATATATGTATAAATGTATACTACAACGTTTCTGCAATCGAGTGTATATATATATATGTGTATGTATTTTGTTCTTGAGAGGCGAAACAATAGAGAAACAAAAGTTATATATAAATTGTGAATTGAAGATAAATTAGAGACAAGACATCCCTTTAGCTGTTACTCAGAGTTTCACGCCTACGCGATCATCAGACATGCAGTCTCTATATTTTAATGTATTGAGCACTCTACCGACAGTATAGACATACATCTATATTTATATTTATATATATATTTAACACAAGCTTGTTTTTTGAAGAACACCTATATTTCAATCATATTCAACGACCTTCTTCGGGGTGTATGACAAGATGGGTTACAAACAGAAACTATCATGGTGTACACAAACAAACAAAATGTGAGATTATGAACGACAAATGAGCGCGCTAAATATTACAACGGTTATTGAAAAGATAGCGCACGAAACTAGTACTTGAATATATTAATGGCGCGTTCAAGATCTAGAGTTGTATATATATAAATAAAAAAATCCTCTTCATTAAGACCCTTAGGGGAGATGGTTTGTAATTTATATGTCCATTGTCTTTCTTCTTCTTCTTCCAAAGTGTCCGTAGACTTAATTGTCTTCCTCTTTATGTTCATTCAGGTTCATGTGTCTTCGTACACGGCTTTTATGGTTGTTAAATCTAATCCTGAACTTTGTCGTTGTTGACCCCAAATGCTACACACCGCAAACTTTACAGGTTAAGAGATAGACCACATTCTTAGAATTACAGTGGATATCGTAGTTGATTGAATATTGTTTACCAGTAGCATGGCTGATGAACGTATCCCCAACGCTAAGATAAGTTATCAGCATTTTTAAGAAATGCTTAGCTATGCGAGGTTAAATTATTAAGGCGTTTAAAGAAATATCTATAGGTATCTATGGCATCTACGGCGTTCTTCAAGCTAAAACCAGCCTAGCTAGAACTTGGAGGGCATCGGTTGTTGAAAAGTGCAATGGTCTATCTAAGATAAGTTTAGAAGACTTATTTTGCAAAATTTGCAAAGAATTCATAACTTCTGCATTATTCGTATCTCCCAATACGATATCTGCATAATCGAAAATGGGGAGAATTAGGCGATTATAAAAAAGAAGACGAGCATTAAAGGCGAGCAAATGTTTTATCCTGCGCAAAAGGCCTAAGCGCTGATTGATCTTATAAGAAATTGCACCGATGTGATCTTTCCAAGTAAAATTAGATAAGGTCACACCTAATTAAAAATTTTGGAAATTGAGACCCTCGGAAATACGATTTCCAGTGATTTGAGAGGGGCATTCACAACATATTTATAAAGTTCGTGCCATTACCTTTGACCTGTGCTTGCTCGAATTTTTTTTTCACACAAAAGAGCCTGCTCGATATTTTTTTTGAGGTTTAAGAGCTTGCGCGATATTTTTTTTCGGATTTACGCAACCCCCCCCCCCCCCTCCCCTCAACTATCTAATGGTCCGTCCCTAAGATCGTCATAGCAATGTGACGTAAGAGCGACTTGACGACAGGTCATTGACAAGTGATGTCAACAGATACTTAAAGAGGATTAAGAGCCAAAAAACGTTTTTCGATTATTACTTGCTAGAAAAATCCGGAATTGAAATTTTTTTTTTGTAAATCATAGCTTATTATGTATTTTATCGGAATATGAAAAAATGTAAAAATCTATCTTTGTGAGCGATTTTGGGGTACCCTGATACCTTAAAAGTATCAGTGCTAGAAATTACTTGGTTGAAAACTGTAATAGACAAATGCAGGTCTTATTCAGATTAGAATAATG
Source organism: Anthopleura xanthogrammica (assembly GCA_964019055.1). Classification (NCBI taxonomy): domain Eukaryota; kingdom Metazoa; phylum Cnidaria; class Anthozoa; order Actiniaria; family Actiniidae; genus Anthopleura; species Anthopleura xanthogrammica. Next base: position 451,803 of record OZ025206.1, on the reverse strand, counting down.
ATAAAAATATCCGTATGGTGGTGGTGATGATGATGATGGTGAATTGACGGTGATAATGATGATGATACATGAAACATGAGGATGATGGTACATGATGATGATGATGCTGATCTATTGATATTGTGGATGTTGATGATAATGATTTCTGTTGTTGTGGTTGAGTTTTTGATGGCGATGATGAAGATGATAGTGTTGTTGTATTGATGAAGATGGTGACGGTAGTAATGTTGTTCTCGTTGATGATGATGGTGGTGGTGTTGTTGTTTATGATGATGATGGTGGTGTTGTTGTTATTTATGATGATGGTGGTGGTGGTGTTGTTGTTTATGATGATTATGGTGGGGGTGTGCTGTTGTTTTTGATGATGGTGGGGGTGTGCTGTTGTTGTCGTTAATGACGGTGATGTTGTTGTTGTTGATGATGAAGGTGGTGGTGTAGTTGTTGCTGTTGTTGATGATGATGGTGGTGGTGGTGGTGTTGCCGTTGTTGATGATGGCGGTGGTGGTGGTGTTGCCGTTGTTGATGATGGTGGTGGTGTTGCCGTTGTTGATGATGGTGGCAGTGTTGCCGTTGTTGATGATGGTGGTGGTGGTGGTGCTGCCGTTGTTGATGATGGTGGTGGTGGTGGTGGTGTTGCCGTTGTTGATGATGGTGGCAGTGTTGCCGTTGTTGATGATGGTGGTGGTGGTGGTGTTGCCGTTGTTGATGATGGTGGTGGTGGTGGTGTTGCCGTTGATGATGATGGTGGTGGTGTTGCAATTGTTGATGATGGTGGTGGTGGTGGTGTTGCCGTTGTTGATGATGGTGGCAGTGTTGCCGTTGTTGATGATGGTGGTGGTGGTGGTGTTGCAGTTGTTGATGATGGTGGTGGTGGTGTTGCCGTTGTTGATGATGGTGGTGGTGGTGGTGTTGCCGTTGTTGATGATGGTGGTGGTGGTGGTGTTGCCGTTGTTGATGATGATGGTGGTGGTGGTGTTGCCGTTGTTGATGATGGTGGTGGTGGTGGTGTTGCCGTTGTTGATGATGGTGGTGGTGGTGGTGTTGCCGTTGTTGATGATGGTGGTGGTGGTGGTGTTGCCGTTGTTGATGATGGTGGTGATGTTGTTGTTGTTGTTGTTGTTGATGATGAAGGTGGTGGTGTAGTTGTTGCTGTTGTTGATGATGATGATGGTGGTGGTGGTGTTGCCGTTGTTGATGATGGCGGTGGTGTTGCCGTTGTTGATGATGGTGGTGGTGTTGCCGTTGTTGATGATGGTGGCAGTGTTGCCGTTGTTGATGATGGTGGTGGTGGTGGTGCTGCCGTTGTTGATGATGGTGGTGGTGGTGGTGTTGCCGTTGTTGATGATGGTGGTGCTGCTGCCGTTGTTGATGATGGTGGTGGTGGTGGTGCTGCCGTTGTTGATGATGGTGGTGGTGGTGGTGTTGCCGTTGTTGATGATGGTGGCAGTGTTGCCGTTGTTGATGATGGTGGTGGTGGTGCTGCCGTTGTTGATGATGGTGGTGGTGTTGCCGTTGTTGATGATGGTGGTGGTGTTGCCGTTGTTGATGATGGTGGTGGTGGTGGTGTTGCCGTTGTTGATGATGGTGGTGGTGGTGGTGTTGCCGTTGTTTATGATGGTGGCAGTGTTGCCGTTGTTGATGATGGTGGTGGTGGTGGTGTTGCCGTTGTTGATGATGGTGGTGCGGTGGTGTTGCCGGTGGTGTTGATGGTGGTGGTGGTGGTGTTGCCGTTGTTGATGATGGTGATGGTGTTGCCGTTGTTGGTGATGGTGGTGCGGTGGTGTTATTGTTGTTGTTGATTATATGGGGTTTTTTTTTCATAACGATGATGATGATACTGACAGTGGTTCTCCATTACAGTATTTCATCATATATTTCGACCAATTTTGTTTCATCTTATAGCGTATGATTAGCTTTCCGGAACCTTTTATCCTAAGGCATCAAACCTTTAATTGCAGTCGGGCGTTTACCTTAATGCAGTAATTACATTATCAAAGTTGATCTCATGTTCTCATGTTCTCATGTTACGAATTTCTGGTAATATATGACCACTTCCTAGTGGTCATAGACGATCAAATGATCAAAGACGACCCGGTAATTTGTAAAAATGATCAAAATCCCAAATAACGAATTAAAATAATAAATTTAGCGATATGAAAAAAATCGTATATCTGCTTGCCACCCTGAAGCAGCTTGTGGCAGACAACATGAAAGAGTTCTACCAGCAGCTTCTCTTTATTCAAAAACAGTGGGAGCAACTGGTAACTATTACAACTAGTTCCTTAGCTATGTATTTATGTACACATGTTTTCAAAAAGGTTTTGTCCAAGGTTAAATATGAAAAAATTGCAGCTAAATCGAATGAAGACTCTTAAAGATGTATATTCGGTTTGATAGCTTTAGAAATATCTGGCAGCCTAGGGTTATAATAAACAACAAGCGCATAAACTTTTTTCTTCGGTTTACAAAATTGTCTTTCAACTAATTTTGGATTGTAACCCTGTGTGATATAGCTCTTATATTCCACACAACTTTCATTCAATTGCTCTTGATTGGAGCAATTTATCTTAAGTCTGAAAGCAACACCATAGGGAATAGATGTTTTACAATGCCTTTGATGCGAATCGAACTAGAATATGGAGGATATATATATATGAACTTGAAAATAAATGACTTCTTAAGGCAATTTTTCTTGGTTTATTTTACAAACGTTTCGCCTGTTACAGCTTCGTCAGTGTATGGTAATTATTTTCGATTACTGGCATGGCAACACCTCATTTTTCATATATATATATATATATATATATATATATATATACAGCCTTTTGCAAAAATTATGGCCGGTTCAAGTATATATACAAGTATATCAAAAGTATATCAGAAATTATGGGATATCATCGCTAATATTTTTTTCGGGTTGCCTATCACTAGGGCTTTCTGAAAAAAATATCATATATATATAGATTATAGATTGTAGATAGATCAAAGACAAGACATCACTTTTGCTGTTACTCGGAGTTTCACGTTTACGCGATCTTCAGACAGTCTTTAATTTTTTAAGATTAAAGACTGTCTGAAGATCGCGTAAGCGTGAAACTCCGAGTAACAGCAAAAGTGATGTCTTGTCTTTGATCTATCTACAATCTATAATCTATAACGCTCTACATTTCAATGTATTGAGCACTTTACCGTCAGAATAGACACATCCAGATATATAGAGATATATATACACTTTGGCGTTTTGCGAAATATATACACATATGTTTGAGTGCTATTTTTGTTGAAAAATAAACAGTAAACAAGGAGCAAATCAACTGCAAATTTGTTAAGAAGCCTCATTAGGTATTCTAGAACAACTTGGTAAAAAATGTTTGTTGAAAAATGACTTAAACTGCTATCCTTCAAATATATATATATGTATTCCGAATGTGTCAAAGTTTTAGGGATTCGGTGTATACATTTATATGAATATTAATTTAGATGTACGAATCTATACTGTCGGTAGAGTGCTCAATACATTATTAAAAGGCCATACCCGATCATGGAAACAAAAGAACTGTTCATATATATACTATATATATATAATATATCCATGAAAATTGTTGATTTTGTTTGTTTGTTGTTGTTGTTGTTTTGTGGTTGGAAACGTTATATTTAGCGGTAATTCGAAAAGGTTTAGTGGTATCGATTTTCATTTTCAGCACTCTAGACTTCCTGTGCAGGTCTTTTGTTCCTAGCACAGCTGCAGAGAATAGCATTTTAATTTAATCTTTTTGACAATCGACCTTGGAATATTATCGCAGGGATTGCTGATCTGACAGGGTCTACTCAGGTCAGTATTGTCAACATCTACGTACTAGGAGATTGACCATTAATTATATATAACTTTTGAAGTCGGCGGTCTGACAACATTGAAAATATTTTGACAAAAAAATTCTTTATCGTCATTATTTTCATTTAATTTCTTGCTTTAGGGCATATAGATTATCCACTGCTGCGAGCGGTAGACTACAACAGCAACTGATGAATGCTCGATTAATGCGGATCTTGACACTTTCAGTTATTTGACTCTTTTAAAACATTGTTAACTTTATTTTCATTTCGAGTTTTTAACTAGTAACTCGAAACATTTTTCTTTCTTCGAGCTCTTTTTGAGCACGCCCTATTCTGGCCATTTTCAAAATCAAATGTGAACTACGATAAACATTGAGCTGTTACATTTCATTCATACGTTTAAATTAACTACCACAACCATTACCATTACCACTACTATACAACCACTACCACTACTATACAAACACTACCACTACTATACAACCACTACCACTACTATACAAACACTACCACAACCATTACCATTACCACTACTATACAACCACTACCACTACTATACAAACACTACCACAACCATTACCATTACCACTACTATACAACCACTACCACTACTATACAAACACTACCACAACCATTACCATTACCACTACTATACAACCACTACCACTACTATACAAACACTACCACAACCATTACCATTACCACTACTATACAACCACTACCACTACTATACAACCACTACCACTACTATACAAACACTACCACTACTATACAAACACTACCACTACTATACAAACACTACCACTACTATACAAACACTACCACTACTATACAACCACTACCACTACTATACAACCACTACCACTACTATACAAACACTACCACTACTATACAAACACTACCACTACTATACAACCACTACCACTACTATACAACCACTACCACTACTATACAACCACTACCACTACCACTACCACTACCACTACCACTACCACTACCACTACCACTACCACTACCACTACCACTACCACTACCACTACCACTACCACTACCACTACCACTACCACTACCACTACCACTACCACTACCACTACCACTACCACTACCACTACCACTACCACTACCACTACCACTACCACTACCACTACCACTACCACTACCACTACCACTACCACTACCACTACCACTACTATACAACCACTACCACTACCACTACCACTACCACTACCACTACCACTACCACTACCACTACCACTACCACTACCACTACCACTACCACTACCACTACCACTACCACTACCACTACCACTACCACTACCACTACCACTACCACTACCACTACCACTACCACTACCACTACCACTACCACTACCACTACCACTACCACTACCACTACCACTACCACTACCACTACCACTACCACTACCACTACCACTACCACTACCACTACCACTACCACTACCACTACCACTACCACTACCACTACCACTACCACTACCACTACCACTACCACTACCACTACGGTTATTTTCTAGGACTAAGATATTCTTAATTTAGTTTTTGTTTGACTTATTAAAGATAAGTTTCTTAAACTAACTAGATGATTAAAAAAGAGAAGTATGAACGATTCAGTCTTGATAACACATTCATCACCGATTTCAATAACATAATATTTAAACATTCTCTTAAACCAGCTAATCCGTTAATCGTTTGAAAGCTAATTTTTGATATCCAGACATACTACTTTGGCGATATTAAATGTTATATTTGGGAAAGTGTCAAGAAGAAGACAAAACAAAATTATAAGATACCTTTAAAAAAGCCGCTTATTTCGTGCGCTGAAGAAAATAGCCGATTACTAAAAACGTTAGTTTTGTGGGTTATGGTAACCAAAATGCTCTACAAAGACACAAAGAATAAAAAAAAATATTTAAAAGTCAGCATTTCATTTAAAGTGTAGTTAAATAAGCGATTACCGCATTGCGCTAATTGTTGTTATAGATAAAACCGTTTTCTTTTCGAAGAAATGAAGAATATTCAAATGGATGATAACATTGCCTAAGGCATAATCCTGATCTGCTCATAATCTCAACAAATTTTTAGATTACGAAAATTAAACGGATGAAGAACTGAATATGCGAAGTTCATTCTAAATGTTTAAAAATTGAATATCAAAAGTTGTATATTATTTTTTATTTTATTTTTTTTGCTGAGTTGACACGTTGTTTTAATGAAAATTCTTTTCCTTGTTTTGTTGTCATTTTTGGTTTTATCAATCCTGATTAGCCTTCTTATTGTGTATGCAAATTACTGTCTTTTAGGCCGGTGACCTGTAATTGGTTTTTCACTACGTACATAAACACTGCCTTAAGTCAAAGTGTGCAAGTGTGGTCTCCTGTTCCTCGTCAAGCTATTACTCACATCGAAAGGTAAAAAGTTTTGCGTGTAACTTTATATCAGTGAACAAATCAAAAAAACGAAAGTCATTACTGATAATGTGTTAAATTTTTAATTATATTTCTGTCTTTACATATGAATGATAGAATAGTACTTTGGGGGGAAAATAGCAACTACAGTTTTGAGATGTTTGATCGTTAAAAACACTAAATGACTTTTGTTGAAGCATGTTTAGTATACGCGTTATCTCCTGTAAGCTAGTAACAAGGTGTATCATTCTTCATTTATATGTACTTTAGCCGATCTACACTTGTTCAACTCGACTACTATCTGTTATATCGCCTCTTGATATCATGGTGAATGAGTGCTAGTCTTGTAAACTTTGACTTCGTATAAGTTTTTAGTATGATTAGTACGGCCGGGCAATTCTTGGATGGAATTGTTTTGGGTTAGAAAAATAAGTAAAAATTTGCATCTGAAGTACGTGGAATCCTCACAATGCTCGAGGGGATTTTTTTTCAAAAAGGTTGAAAATTATAAGAACAATTAAGTAAAAGGCTTCATCGATTTTAGCAAAGTAATATATTTTTCTGTATCTTCTCACCCGCACATCCAACACTTAAGGGAACGGAAAAATATGCTTTAACCAATGAAATAGCACTAAAAATAACAGGTAACAACTAGCGAGCATAAAAAAAGTATAGACTGCGTTGGTGTAAAAATAACATATAGGATGATAAATAAGTGTTAAACACGGCAGAGGAAAAATATACTTGACTTCTTATACTGACGTTTAGGAACTTGATCCATTCGTGAAAGGAACACAGGAAAACATCTCAAAGAAAGTAACATTTCGCCAATTCTTCGCAATGGTGAACTTGTTACTGATTGGGATAAAATACTTATCAAGTGCTGTAACTATTTTTTTCACAGACGCTTTCTTTTGAGATGGAATTGCAAATGCGGAATGTTTCCAATATTACCCAGCCGATCCAACCAACCCAACCATTACTCACACCTCAAGCAAAAATCATCTCGTACTCTTTCCTGTTCTTGTGGTCTTTCATTGGCAACGTCCTTGTCATAGCAGTGGTGTACTGGAATAAAAACCTTAGAACCAGTTTCAATTACCTGATCGTCAACATGGCCGTATCAGATTTGTTCGTTCCCTTGGCTGCAGTGCCCCTTCAGATCTTTGAGAGTACCAGAGACAGATCAAATGAGTGGTTCGCAAAGGGCCCTTTTGGTGAAGCCCTGTGTAAGCTGACTTTCTTTCTGGTGGACATTACTCCAGGTGTGTCAGTCTTCAGTCTTGTTATCATCGCCTTCAACAGGTTCTTTGCCATTGCTTATCCAGTGAGAGGACTGAACACTTTCCACAGAAAGAAAGATCTGTTTCTAATTGGTCTTACTTGGGTTGTTCCATGTGCTTTACTCTCTCCGCACCTTTACACACTCCGTCTTTCTTACACTGAGCAAGAAGAGTACCCACTGTGTGTGACAAGTTGGGATCCAGCATTTGACAACAAATCGGCCCAAGATATCTTCATTGGAATACTAATAATCGCCGTGTTCGTCATCCCTTTTATAATCATCACCACGTTATACGCTGTCATGATCCACAAGATTATCAAAGCTTCTAAACAAGCTGCCACCATGATGAACAGGAGGCAAACCTTGTATCGCCAAAAGAAAAACAAGGAAATCTTCTACCTCTCGGTCATCATCGTCGTAGGATTTGCCGTCCTATGGGGCCCGTTTTTCATTTATCTCTTCATCTTTCAGTATATTTGGGTCGCAGAACCCCCCATTCCACGGGAACAAGAAAATTTCATTCTCTTCATTTTTCAGTTTATGGGTTACAGCACCGCCATTTTCAATCCTACAATTTATTTCCTCTTCTTCCAAAATTACAGACAAGGACTGCAAAAAATGCTGACAGGAAAAAGAAGGAGCGTGAGGAGGTCTTCACAACTATTCTCCCGTTCGCAAGGAAACAGGCTTTCACGACTAAGCCTGCTTACAGAAAGCATCAACGAGTATCTGTCGAAGAAAAGACGCTCCAAGACCAGCGCTGTATGAAGATCAAGGGATATCACAAGAAGGCGACCAAAAACTATTTGAAAAAACTAAAAACTAAACGATGTTTTTGAACCTTTTGCATGTGGCAGAGTTTCCTATAGGAAGCAAAACAATCTATCTGTTGTTGAAGGATAAAATGGAAAACCTTGTTTGGTTACGTATTTTGATCTTTCGGTTATTTCGCCATTCATTTTATTGCTGTTTTTTTAGGTAATCTTAAACAAGAAGACACTTTAATGCTGATATGCTCTATGTAGAGTTGGGTTCTCGTTACCGGATACGTTTTGGAGATATCTAGTAGTTTTCTGCAATTTTATTTAGAATAGTTCATTTTTTCTAGAGAAGATTTCAAATGTTTTTAAACATTTTTAACAGATTATGATCAAGGGTAATTAGCCTCCAGGCCTAGTCAACCTAACCCTAACCCTAACCCTAACACAATGCTATATCGTGTCGCGCACGTGCAAATTAACACTCTTTGAAATCTTAGTCAAACAATATATGTTTGATGAACATCGAAGGCGATATTTCGCACGCCATTTGGGGTTACGAATATGAGAACACGAGGTCCTTTAAGAGCGTTAGCAAACTGAGTACAATCATCAATTACAATAGCGGCTAACAGACAAAGCGTTTTCAAATCTCTTTTACGTACACAAATAAAAGGATATTCAACACATGGATGTCAAGTGATGTCGGAGAAACAAACAAACCACGCGTTTCCACTTTCCTGCCGAAAATAAAAGAAATTGCCCAGACATTCACAATAGGTTTATCGGGAGAGAAAAACAAAAAAAATGGGCGAGAAAAGTATGAAATCAGTGGTCGCATTATTTATAATCCACTAAACAGCCATAATGCTTTCTCATTAACTTGAATAAGGCTATATATAACCGTCTTGTTGTAACCAAGTAGTTTTCGAACTTTAAACTAGCTATGGAACGTGTGTCTTAGATTTGACCTCCAATATCAATTTAAGAAGACATTGACATAAGACATTGAAACCAACCAACCAACATGAGTTTCAAGAGAGTTAATTGTTTTAAAAGGTCGTGCGGCATAAGTTATAGAAACGTCTATATCTAAAGGACAGTTATAAGAAGAAGAAAAAGAATATGCATCCTTCTCATGGAGAAGGGGCGGAAACTCGATAAAGCTTTAAACAAACAGACTGTAGTAGGTGCGCGAAAGACTGTGATACATTTCATTAAAGTATATGATTAAATATATGTATATTACAATCAGCTGCAAGAAACTTGTTTCAATGCATACTTTCAAATTGTATTGATAAACCTTCTGGGCTGATCTATGATAAGGGCACGGCGAACTCATATATCAAATTGGAATCTAGCTGTTAGGTTTTGTGGAGGGGACAAACCGGAAAACCCGGATAAAAACCCTCTATATAATTACAAGCATGTGATGCTGAGTACAGGAATCGAACCAGAGACTCAAGAGATGAGTGGCGGAGTGTACCACCACAAGTATACATTTTGCATAATTTCAGCTATTAGGATTTTACTATAACTCGCATTATCTTTGCTTTAACTAAGTAGTCTCAACTTGTCAGCTTTGTTTCAAATCTCTGAGTCTTCGATTATATAGAGTGTAGGGTAGACAATTCTATACTAATAAAAAGGAACTTTTTCTCAAAATATATCCAATACTTTCACCCAATATTGCTAATAATGAACCACTCATGTCAGCGTTCTTATTCTCTATTCTTCCTCGTCTTCATACTACTACTATACTAGCAGAATTCTTTTCCGTTCCTTTTGTTGGCCTAATTAACACCGTTACCTTGGCTCTCCCGAAGGAGCTCATATATTTAAACAAGAAAAAAAATAAATAAATAAATAAATAAATAAAATAAAAAGAATTCAAAAAGGATTTTGGTTTTAATGGTGTCAAGGCGTAATAAGGAGAATCGAGAATTGCTGTGAAAATGAGATAGGCGAGGGCGCTTCACCAAAAATCTTGACGCAGCTGTGAGCATCGTGATTATGCTCTTAGCCATTACACTCTATCTTAGTTCAATGTCAAAAGACAGACAAACAAACATGTGCTTATCTACATAATAAAAAAAATAGAATATGCCAAGCTCTTCTCTCTCTCTCTCTCTCTCTCTCTCTCTCTCTCGTTTTCAACCAATTATATGCCTACTTAAGCTTAAATAAATTATTGTCTGAAAATCAATCGGGTTTCCGACCATACCATTCCACAACCACTGCATTGCTGGAAGCCACCAACGAGTGGCTTACAAATATGGATGCAGGTTGGACTAACTGTGTCACATTGCTAGACTTTACAAAAGCATTTGACACAGTCAATCACTCTATCCTACTTCGTAAACTGTCCTACTATGGCATTGCAGATATTTCAGTGAAATGGTTTGAGTCCTATTTGGCAAATCGAAAACAAAGATGCAGTATTAACAACACCTTGTCAACTAAAAAAAAATATCTCCATTGGTATTCCACAAGGTTCGATTTTAGGCCCTTTACTGTTTATTCTTTATATTAACGATTTGCCAAATAGTGTAAAATTCTCGAATGTAAGAATGTATGCAGATGACACGAGTCTCACGACCCGTGGTGAATCACAGAAATCATTAATTAGCCAAGCCAACTATGATACTGATCTCTGGCATATCAAATTGGTTGAAGGCGAATAAGCTGAGTCTAAATGCTACAAAGACTAAACATATGTTTATTGCGTCCGATGATAAATTAAAACAGATAAGTTCAAAAGCACATGTATACATCGACGGCAAACAAATAAAACGTGTCTCATCATCTAAATCCCTTGGGGTTGTGATTGATGAACGCCTCTCCTGGGCTGACCATGTTGATTATATGACTAAGAAAATATCATCAGGGTTGTCTGGCCTTAGGAGGGTGCGTGATCACATTCCTCAGGAGATAGCAATAGCAATTTATAAATCACTAATTACTCCTTGGTTCGACTACTGCGATGTGGTTTGGGATAACCTCCCAAAAACATCAGCAGAAAGAATACAAAAACTACAAAATCGAGCCGCCCGTATTATAACGAGAAGTGGCTACGATGTAAGATCAAAAGATATACTTGAGAACCTTGGATGGGAAAACCTTAAGACGAGGCGAATTAAACACAAGGCTACTGTAATGTTCAAAACAATGAATGCTCTTGCCCCCCAAAGTTTGAGAAAACTCTTTAAAACTAATGAAAACACGTATCATTTACGTGGAAGGAAAAATAATTTAGTATTACTCAAACCAAAAACAAATTACCTGAAAAAGGCTTTCTCCTATGAAGGTGCAAGAGCATGGAACTCACTACCCTATGAAATAAAATCAGCCAATAATATGAGAGAGTTTAGGAGAGAACTTTCGTCTGCTGAACTCTAATAGTAATAAGTAATACATGATTTTATTTTTGTTAATATAAACTCGATTTTCATGAAAAACAATTTTATATTGATGGAAAGTTTATTATAGTTTTCGAGTATAAATAAAGTATTCATTCATTCATTATTATTAATATTATTATGTCAGCTGGAATAATATATGTTTTTTTTTGTTGGTTGCATGCATATCACTGTATCTTCTCAAGCTTTTGGTCTGAAATTGTAAACCTGATATATATCACTGCCAATTATACTATATTTATAGACAGATATTATTGTAGTATACCCTACATGGTTATTCAGCACTATGCTAAACAAAGCCAAGGCAGATATAATAAAGTTTGTAGCTAAGTTTTATGTAATTATGCAAATGAAGGTTCAACTATTAAACAGGTTCTTTATAGAGGAGTACGATGAGAGATTTGGTAAATAACAGCAATGTAAAAACATGAAAAAATAATTACGGATATTAGTCAAAATATCAAGCGATATTTCTTAGTAATATGTTTACATACATATATAGATCCCGGGAAATTGATTGAATAAGCACCTGACGAAATGTTCACAAGGTTGGTCATTTGCAAAGGTACGTCTGTTTTTGGCGCCAAAACTTCAAGGCGACTACAATATCCTAAAATATCCCGGAATTAAAACGTTATATTTTGAAATGACAGGTTTCCCAACATGCTGCACTCAAGACTAGACTAAAGCCTACCTTTGGAGAAACACTCAAGGTATATATATCAAATTAAGAATCTCAATCCTAAATCTATATTTAGAAATGCAGAACACGTTTCCCAATAGACCTTTTTGCTGAATCGGCGGCCATCCTGGATTCTATTTTTTGAAAGTAAGTCATTATGGGATGCCGAGGGGGCAATTTTTGGAAGATTTATAGTATACACAGCTGTCAGGGTGTCTTTTTATATAATTTAACGTTATCCAATGAGAAACACATCTAAAAACCAATTGCTGGAGCGCTTTTTCAGTGAAACACCAAAAATTATTTGAGAAAGTAACCCCGCCACTCTATGCTTTATAAGTATTTCCACTTTTACCCCTTTGCTTCCCGTAATTTAAGATAGATGCCGTATTGGTAAAAAGGTATATTCCATTTTTTGAGAGAATTGACGTTTGGAATGAAATGTGGCATAATTATTCTTTCAAAATGAAATGTAAATCATGATTGATCACTCTTATCTTTTCTGCCTGATCTCGGCTGACCAAATAAAAGAAATAATATGGCGCCACCGGCAAAAAGCTACAAGCTGCTGGTGGAATGATAAACTGAATTTGAGTTTATGGTGGCTGTTATCGATATTTCTATTATTGTTTCAGTCTTACACCAAGAAACATTGAAAAGTTTTTAATGAAATCTACCGACATGCTAATCAATGGAACACACGTCATCATAGGCGAACAACAGTTGCTTATTGGTTCTCTGACTTAATTTTTGGTTTTTATTGGGTTCTATGGTTTTCCCCCTCGATCTGCAAAAGCAAAACTTCATTTCTATCTGGCGTCGAACGCTTTAGTCCAAGATAAGCTTCAGTATCAGGAGACTGAACAATCACTTCCTGTATAATCAGGAGATTGAACAATATCCCTGTCTGTTCGCCGTAAAATCAAAAATATTGCACTTACACTGACACGCAAATCTCTGAGCTACGATAGGTGAAAAACTATATGCGATTACCTCTGGTTTACTCTCGTTTATAGTAAGAGGGTTGTTTTTCATTGATTCATGCCGACTGACTGTTGCGACTACAACCCCCCTCCCCCCCAGAAGTGGGTGATCAAAGCTTGCGTCCATGCTAGTCCTGCCCCTCCCCTTCTCAATACGAATGACGTAAACTCTAGACAAGAAATTTGCGGAATTCGAGTTCCCTGCTGATGTGGGCCTGAAAACTATGCAACCTCTATTAACGTGGTAGAATTGTTCCCCGATGGATCAATAATGTAATACTTGTATCTTGTTGCTCCGATCCCGATATCAATACGTAAATGTGTTACTCAACGTGTCTGACAGACAAAACAAATAAAATGGAAGCGCACTTCAATTGACAATCCAAACAAAACTGGGGAACAAGATTCAAGCTTTTTGTAAGTATCGTTCGTCTATAATTAACAAGCCTGAGAAGACAGGAGAAAGAGAGACAAGGTAACATCTATTTGCCTTTACCTTGCTAATTGCAAACGACATAGTTATGCATAGAAATGCATGGGATGCAAATGGGAATAACATGAACGAACGAGAAGCAATACAAATGATCTATCGCATAGCGAGACCAACAGTGTTCATTCAATTTATAGATTTCCAAACGGAAAGTGGAAAGTGGAATTATTTTATTCTAATGCAAATTTCTTTCATTCTTTCCTCTTCTCTCTTCCCTACCCATCTTCTAACCTCGTATCCTCTTCTAAACTCGTAAAATGACCATTTAAAAGACAGTACTTAGCGATGTTCAGATGCGTTGCCTTAAACCCATTAAACCCATTTTCCAATAGTATTACCATATTAGGACATTGCAAAGATTCAAAGGTTTTTCATTTGCATACTTATCTCATTATGGTCACATATAGACTTAGAGGTATTTAGTGCAGCAGACAACACAAAGGGTTAATAAAGGGCGACCCTGCAATTATATACCAAGTAGTTCTCAGAAGAAAAACAATATTTCAAAACGGCGAAAAATGAACTACAGCTGTTGGGTTGGGTTGATAATGCATTAAAGAAATAACAATAGCAGTATTATCGCTGTTCAGCTTTTAGGGAGACCGAATTCAGACGTTCCTTGCATGAGATGATTCAGTTGCAGTGTCGTACGTACGTTAGTGCTCACGTAATCCTTTGTCCAAGCTTGACATCTGGGTAGCAATACACTGCAGTGAAAAAACGTCAGGTATGAAGTTGATAGTACTCGTCTGTGATTTTGTACGATTCTTGATCGAACTGCACGGTTCGTTTTTGATGTTTCTAGACTGATGATTCAACACGCTTCAGGGCAGTAATTAGAAGAAAGAGTTTTATCCTTGGAATGTCAAGTTTTAGCGTTTTATATTACCTATTAAGAAAATATTTTAAAAGCCCTACTTTTCCTTCTTTTCGTACTTAGTCAAGAGTGTTTTGTTCAAAAGAGTGAATGGATGGATTGGTGGATGGATGGATTGGTGGATGGATGGATGGATGGAAGTTTTGGATAGATGAATGGATGAATGGATGAATGGATGAATGGATGAATGGATGAATGGATGAATGGATGAATGGATGAATGGATGAATGGATGAATGGATGAATGGATGAATGGATGAATGGATGAATGGATGAATGGATGAATGGATGAATGGATGAATGGATGAATGGATGAATGGATGAATGGATGAATGGATGAATGGATGAATGGATGAATGGATGAATGGATGAATGGATGAATGGATGAATGGATGAATGGATGAATGGATGAATGGATGAATGGATGAATGGATGAATGGATGAATGGATGAATGGATGAATGGATGAATGGATGAATGGATGAATGGATGAATGGATGAATGGATGAATGGATGAATGGATGAATGGATGAATGGATGAATGGATGAATGGATGAATGGATGAATGGATGAATGGATGAATGGATGAATGGATGAATGGATGAATGGATGAATGGATGAATGGATGAATGGATGAATGGATGAATGGATGAATGGATGAATGGATGAATGGATGAATGGATGAATGGATGAATGGATGAATGGATGAATGGATGAATGGATGAATGGATGAATGGATGAATGGATGAATGGATGAATGGATGAATGGATGAATGGATGAATGGATGAATGGATGAATGGATGAATGGATGAATGGATGAATGGATGAATGGATGAATGGATGAATGGATGAATGGATGAATGGATGAATGGATGAATGGATGAATGGATGAATGGATGAATGGATGAATGGATGAATGGATGAATGGATGAATGGATGAATGGATGAATGGATGAATGGATGAATGGATGAATGGATGAATGGATGGATGGATGGATGAATGAATAAAGGGATAGATGGATGGATAGATGGATGAATGAATAAATGGATGGTTGGATGGGGGGATGGGTGGATGGTTGGATGGGTGGATGGATGGTTGGGTTCGTGGATGGGTGGGTGGGTGGGTGGGTGGACGGATGGGCGGGTGGATGGATGGATGGATGAATGAAGAAAATATGATAGAGTGAAGCGAGTGGTGTGAGAGTTGTAAGTAGGGTACGAGTGGGATGATAGATGACTTTGTCAGGTGAATAGATTGGGTGTAAGTGGGTTGTTGAGGGGAGTGAGGATAGTGAGTTGAATGAAGAGAGCGATCATTTGAAGTGAGAATATGAGTGGTGTAAGAGGTGTTAGTCGTGTGTGAGGGTGGTTAGTGGAATATCTGTCGTAGGGAAGGACGGATTGTTGGATCGGCGGATCGATGAATTAGTAATGGAGGAAGGAATATAATGAGGGAAAGATCGTTCGATGGATTTGTTGACTGAATAAGCTAATGGCATGCAGATATGTAGAAAACCAGACATCCTTGTCGTTTTGCCAAAAGTTCAATACTCATTTAAAGGTCTTCTTCTATTAAAAAATATTTTCCCTCGGCATGCTTGTTGTTTTCAACATAAAAACGTTCAACAATAAGTCTGCCCCACCGTCATCGTGAATCGGTAATCAATATAAAATGTAAAATATAAGGCCCAGAGATAAGAGCAATAAAAAGGCTAAAGATTCATTAGAGCCACGAGGCACTCTCGGCCGCTAATCTCATGATATCGCCTAGCTGCCAAATACTTACCCTCAGGCTACGAAAATGAATTGTTTTTTTCTGATTTTTCTTTTTTTCTTAGTCGAGAATTCAAACGGTAGATATTTTAGTGATTGATCGATCCATGATTGGAAAAACAAATTCATCTTTTTTTCGTTCTCGCACAAGAAAAAACGGTTCAGTCACCTGCTGACTCAGTTTAACTCGTGTGAAAAATCTAAAAATACAGGAAGGTATCAGAAAGGTATCGCTATCAAAATGGTGTCAAAATTAATTGCAATCCTCTGTTCATTTCTATAAAACTGAAAAGAATGGAAATGTTTGGGAGCTGACAGGAAGACTTTTCAATATAAGATACAGGATATCACCCCTCAAACTTTTTTATTTATTCGTCTAAAACTTTGAAATAATGATCTCGCCGAGACGTTTGCCTCAAACTCAACAATGTTACGGTTTGAGCCTGATATTAGATTAATCAAATTAATTGCGAACTGCACGACGTTTATGATGCTGTTTTTGAATGTGAATGAAGTTAAGATAACTGTAATAGCAAGTACAGAGTCAGTACAGCTTGAAATCTGCAACGCTCTAGAACACAGCATGCTTCTGTCAGTGCTACTCAAACATCCTTTTGTAGCTGAGCCTATATATTATGCACTTTGTGACTAACTTACATCAAGCTACAGACTGAAATCTAAGGTTCTTGTTTGACTATGGTTATTCTACAACAAAATCACTGACAAACTGAAGAAAGATAAGGTAAGAATTCGTTAAGAAACATTATAGGATAAAGGTTCTACTGACCATGCTCATAGTATATTGTGTCTCTGAAACGTTTAAGTGTGTTTTAAAATAGAAAAACTAGAGTATTTGATTAAGAAGATCCCCATGAAACAATTTTTTTCTGTAAATTTCTGTAAAAGGGTTAATTTAATAAAAGAAATTTTAAGATAAATTTTCTAAACTAGATTACAACTCAGATACACGCCCTATATGTCTCTCTATCTATCCTAATCATCATGATTATATAAGAAATCCATATTTGAAATCTTCCAACACTAATATATTAGTACTAACGCCACGAAAAAAAGGAGTAATACTCAAGGGAGTGTAATGGTTTGAAATCAGAGAACACTATCTCAAAGATACAAAGATAAACAATAGAAAATACTCTTTTGTAGGAGTGAATACCGAATGTCAAGATATGGACTACGCTTTCTATTGTACTCTAAGCAATAAAGGTTTCTTCGAACAGCGAAAAGGGCTTTGCTTTTAAAAGGAAAAAAATAGTTTTTGGCGCCATAGAAATACACCCACAAACAGAATCAACAGTTTTTGTATCACCATAACTACACTTCAAAATATGTCAAAAGACAAAAAGGCCTCTACGTAAGGTAAGAGAAAAAGACCGACAGGAAAAAAGAAATAATAATATGATAGCACAGTTTGTACTTTGGAAGTATAACTTTCGTTAGTAGCTAGGTAGGAAACAGCTAGAACATCCGATCCTGCCATTGTAGGTCATCAACGTCATTTGCTCCCTTCCTTTTTTCTTTCTTGTCTTGTTCTTTAATTCTTTTTCTTTCTCATTCATTAAATTTCATTCGTTATGCCTTTTTTCTTCCTTCTTTCCTTTCTTCCTTCCTTCTCTTTCTCTTTTATATCTCTCTCAAACGTGGACTTCGTCACCATACATTCATGCCAGCTCCTTATCTCAAAATATTATTAAGATATTATAAAGTTAACATTATTTTTCGTGCTCGAATGATAATATTTTATTTGACCTTTTTCACCTTCTAAAGACCTTATTTCATCAGTCAAGAGAAATCCAAGCTGCCATACCGGCATCAAATATATTGATTAATGCTATCCTTAAACACAGTCATTATACTGAAGGAGGTTTGATTTGATACCTGTATCGTGAGAGTGGAAGTTCATGGCTTCACATGTTAGTATCATTACACGGCACTTAAGGTGACTGACTACTTTTGAACGTTCAATTTGAACTCACGATGGGCGCGCGCACAAAAATCGCTCTAAAGCGCATAATGGCCGTCTAAAGTTTTATTGAGGAACCATACACGTTTTGAACTTCAACGGGGCAAAACCCTAAAATTTTGCGCGGGACTCTTTTCTTTGTATTTCCTAAAACAACTGGTAAAAAGCAATCTTGAAAAAGAGCGTTTGCCAAAACGTAATTATTATTTAGAACTTATAGAAAAAGCGTTCTATGGTTGTTGTCATCATTTGAAAACGATTCTCCCGTACAAATGGCCCTAATGTATTCAACCAGGCGTTACTGTCATATTCTCATGGGTTAGACCGCTGAAAATAGGTATATATTTAGTTCTTCATGGTCTTGAAAAGGTTTATTTTAATCTGTTAATGTAAGCCTTGGTGAAGATTTCTTTTAATACCACGTTTACAAGGAGTCTGATGTCTGGATTTCTAACCATCTGTAGTATTAAAGTGAAACCACTCAAGGCTAATGCAGTATTCCGAAGATCTTTTAAGTCAGTGATCCACCTTCTTATCAAATCTACTTCAATTATAGCCTCTAGCTACTAGAATAATCCTCTTCACAGTTCCCTGTGCCATCTTGAAAGGTAGCCGGGCCTTTGCATCGAAGAGAGACGAACGGTGACCTTGCAATGATAGAAATATGTGAATAATTTTGCAAGCTCACCGTTCGTCTCCTTCGATGCAAAGGCACGGCTTCCTTTCAAGATGGCGCATTGAACTATGAAATGGACTATAGCTTGAATAGGGCTTCGCAACTAACTTAAGCATGTTTTTATATTTTTCAATTTTGGTTTATTAAATTTAGCTATATTTATCAATATATTTTACTTGTTAATTCTCATCCTAGTCTGTATATAGTCATTATATTTCTCCCCTTCTCCCAATTTTCATTATTTGTCAAGGGTCAATAAAGAAGTCTAGCACAATATTTATAATTATAATAAAAAATAAGTTCATTTTTAATTATAGTTCTGTGAATACTAGTCATGGTCATGTATTTCATGAATTATTGATTTTAACGACGGTTGAGAAATGAGCTCAGTGCGCAATAATTAATATTGTCTCGGTCGTATGATAACCTGCCAAAACTCCACCAAAACCTCAAGGACTAGCATATCTAGTACCTACGTATCGCACATGGTGAGTAAACTTTATTTAGATGTCAATGTATTTAGTTCACACAACTAATTGGAGACACAAGATCAGTCTAACGCAAACTACTAATAACAATATTTGAACAGAAAATTCTCTTAGGATGAGTACTCTATCGCGTAACACTGAATAACGCGAGAAATGTCTAGTACAATAATACATATATATATATATATATATCATACTTCCAAAACAACTAGTCAGAGACTTGAAAGGTTCTAGATATGTTTACAAAAAGCTCAGAATTTTGAAGTTGCCGCTTTGAGTCAAAATGACTGGACAACAATTATAAACGAGTAGATCTAGACTACTGCATTCCTGAAATTAACTTCTTATTAATTCTCCACTGCTATCATACGTGGACAAACAAAGTACTTGACAGAAGAGAATCAATATTACAGAACTGCTTATGAATATTGAAAAAACTCGCTTTTTCAAAGGCAGAAAACAAAGTACTTGCTTAGGTATTCTAAATTTTCACGATTTTTTTGAATTTACTAAAGTTAGGTCTACTAGAGCTAATCATTCCTATAAGCTTTACGTTAAAGCAGCCAGAGTTAACTGCTACAAATTTTCCTTTTTCGTCAGAGTTGTTAACATGTGGAACAACCTACCTAAAGATATCGTTGAAGCCGATGGGTTTAAATTATTTAAACAGAAATTAAAGTCTCACTTAGGTGTATAGTGTTCACTAAATACTGCGTCAAAGACACATATATTTACACTCAAACTAGTATACATCTATTAGCATACATTTATAGTATAGTCAAGATTAAGGAGGAGACGGGTTCACTGTTGCTCCGGGTTTCATGCTCGCGCGCCCATCAGACAGACTTTAAAGTCGGTCTGGTGGGTGCGCGGGCGTGGGGCTCGGGGTGGCGAAGAGCTTGTCTCTTCTTTAATCAGTATATATTTATATATTTATATTTCCATTTTATAACGAATTTTTCGCTAATTACGCTGCTTAGGGATTTTTTCTTTTTCAATGTATTTCTTGTCTTGTTTTGCCGTTTTTTGGGGGGAGTTTTTACATAGGGTTAACCTCATAACTTCCTTTCAAGTCGCCTATTATTTAGCTTTATTGTCCGATTTGTATCGCCTTTTGCTTGTATTTGCTCTTAATTTTACTAGTTGTCAACAATTTATTTGCGATTTGAATAAACTATGTATGTATGTATGTACTTCACTTTGGATTATATTCTCAAAAAAAAAATCCCAAATTTTTTTCAGTTTTTCAATTCAATTATTTCCATAATTAACATTCTGAGCTCGAGCAAGTAAAAGCTTAAAGCTAGAAACTGTAAATACACAATAAACTATCTACTATTGTTAATGATTATGTAATACTCGCAGACCAGATGCTGTCAAGTCAAGGCCGGGTTTGCAGCTATTTTTAGATTTTTCTTTTTAACCTCTACCCACGCAAAGGGTGAAATTAAAATCGCGCGGGAATCGAACATAACTTTCAACCCAAACAAAATAGCTAAATTAAAGGAATAAAACCGCTATATATTTGAATGAAGTGAGAATAATTACCACACAGTATAGGTAAGAGGCAGTGATTCAGTCATTCAAACACAGCAAAAAACTAAAACAATCCAAGGCCAAATTGAAGATAAATAAGATAGCGATACATCATGTAATAGTTCAATATCGCGGGAGGGCACGGGAGCGAGGCAATTTTGGGATTAGACCGCCCGCAATACTTTTGCGATCATCACATGTCGAAACCAAACCATAGTTACGGTAAAAGTAAGGAGTCTAATATCTGCAACCACGTTTAACGTTGGAAGGTGCATACATCCTGACGTAGCGCTAGCTAGCTCCGCGTGGCTTTTCAAATAGGCTTAGTACTCATCCGGTGCGTCAGGGTGACATCATAGCCGCCATGTTGTATGGTGGACTTCAACTAACTCAGTTGTTCAAGCTTGATATCGATTGCGGTCCTTTTGTGGACAACTTACATAGCGTCCGACTATGTCTTTTGTTTTTTCTTCTCATCGAAAGGTTTAGGCCCACGCCAACAATATACGCTGCCGTTGCACTTGAACGATCGATATTTGGTAAACACTTGAGAAAATAAAGATTACCGACGTAGCTCCGCGTGGCTCTTCATATAGGGTTAGTACTCATTCATTTCAAATATTAGTGCCGAATGATTCTCGGATCAATTTGTCCGCGTGTCTTTTGGTCGGGCTTGGGCTTTCTGTATGTCCTCTAACCCAAAAAAAACTGAAACCTAGGTCCACGTTCCGCCTTTGTCCTGTCGGATAAGTATATATTATGTCGTGAACTACTTTGGTTGAGGGTAAACTAAAACAATCAGTAAACTGCATTTTTAATATTTGAAAAATAATTAGTAAGTGATGTCCTTAATGTTCTACAACTTTTTTTTACTTACTACGAAATTACGAAATAGGCTTTCCGATCACATTATTAAAGTTTTTCCAATATGTTAAAATAGATATATTTTTAATGTTAGGATAATTTTGGCGGGAAGGTTAAGCCGTTACATGCCGCACATTTTGCGCAGAGGAAAACACACTTTGAATTCGCATTATTTTGTCATCTAAACAAATGAATACTGCTGTGCAAATATTCGATATATCCGTTGCCCGAGGGATCTTGACGAAACTGATATATACCGGGCTGTATATATACTGACGATCATTCTCATCTTGAACCAAACGACATAGAACCCGAAATTACAAACCAAGAGACGCTTGAAGGGATCTTCCAGCTGTAAATGTGAGTGAGTAGTTCCGTTATCACTGACCGCAAATACATCGAAAATCAATGTTTAGAAATACTGTCATGAACGCATCACCTGGACTACTGTAGTGTCGCTTTATATTTGGATCATTGCTGCATGCGTTCGATCATCTTTCTTTTGGTGTCTACGCTAATGCGCAAACGCGTGAGGCGGGTAAAAGTCGTGAATTGCACAACCTCCGCCTTCATTTCGTATTTTTCAAGAAATGGCCTATTATGCGGTTCAAAATTACACTAGGATGAAATTTTAAACCCAAAAATGATAAGAAACGGGGTTCAAAGTACTCAAAAAAGTCGTCAGTTGTCCATGACTTATTTCAGTGTTATAGGTACTACTCGTTGGGTGAATAAAAGTCGTTAGTTATCCATGACTTTTTTCCGTGTCATAGGTACTACTTGTCGGGTGAATAAAAGTCGTTAGTTATCCATGACTTATTTCAGTGTTATAGGTACTACTTTTCGGATGAGTATTGTGTTATCTGTAAGATACAAAACTATTGAGCTCAAAGAGAACAGAAGACATGACCCGCGTTTCCTTCTTTAGTCAACAATACAACTGATTTTCAGATATATTCTAACTCTATTTACTGATTTTAAGATGAAGTGCTTTTTTTTAGTATATCTCAACTATTTCTCCTACTAGAAGTAATGGCTTCCTTTTGTCAATATAACTTGATAAGATTCGATTCATGGTATGACATATACTACTTCCCTATGGAGAACTCGGATAGTTTTGAATCAATATGACAAGACTACACACACCAGGTGCCGGTTAAGAACGGTTTACACTGAAAGGCGGTCCAATTTTGAACTTCAAACGTCTTTAATGGCCTCTTAAGTATAAGGTAAAAAGTTTGCTTTCTACCGCGCTTTTACCGATGTTTACCGCTTAACGGCTGTAATGATAGTAGCAAGAGGCGAAGCTCCATTAGATACCACACATTTCTATAAAATATGCATCTGAAATACGGGAATTATGTTGTTAAGAGCAATAATTGATTCACAGCATGGCGTTAAATTATTATCTCTATGAGTAAGTGAAAGCCTTTCAAGTTTGAAATTATCCGGCCTATTTTGAAGATATTTATTTTACTTTATTGTCTTGAAGACCGGCTATGAGATAGCTGGCGACTTATGGGGGAACATAGGAATCACAATCGTTTAAAGTGGAAAACAAGAACAAAATTATTGAACCAATATTCCCCACACATCAGGAAGGCAAGAAAAGATAACAACAGACAAACTGTTTTTTTGATGTGTGGAAACATTCACATACTGTAGAATTCTCATCGTCAGTCGGCTTTTAAGTGCTACCGGGTTTTATTTCAACCTTACTTCAAGACTAAAACACACTTAATGGTATTTGAAATTTAATAGTCAAAAACATCCGGTAGAAGAGGAATAACGAAAGAGATAAAAAAAGGACAAATTGAAAATGATCGAGGGAAAGAAATAGGATGAATGCAAGCTACAATAAACCTTGCATTACACTCGAAATAATGTAATGTTTGGAACTGCATGTCACCTGGAATATACTCTGAAATTGTATTTTGTTTTCAGTTCTTATTTTTATTTTTATTATTATTTTTAACTGAACACCTAAGAAGCACTTGTGACTTTTACTGTATATAAAAGTATTAAATATCGACATCCTGAAGGGAAATAGAACAACGAATTACAAAGGAAAAAGAGAAAGGAAGAAAGAAAGAAAGAAAGAAAAAGGAAAACTGAATTAAAAAAGAGAATGAACGAAACGAATGTATGAAAAAAATAAATGGCTAAAGAAAATAAAGAGAAAATAAAAAAAGAAGAACCAGAGAACAGATAAAAATTATCAACAGCTGATATCTAGGGGGAAATGCGATTTGATAAAGTCAGCCTTACATGAGTTACTTGCCATCTCAACACTTCGTAAATCCAATACTTCTTTCCTTTGTCCTTGATTTTTGCTAAGCCTAAACATGAAAGGTTTAAATTCTCTAATATATATGTCCACGACTGAAAGACAGAATATGCCATTTTACTTGAGTATTGTCCAAGGTTTTTAGAAGGTAATATTGAATATCTAAACAGCAGATCCAGAAGTAGATTCACAGTTTAGGAGTCTTTTGTTCAGTAAGAACATGCCTCCCCGAACTAAAACCCACTTGTGATATTACGTTAGTCGCAAAGCATGCCGAAAACGCTTAAAGCGTGGCTGAAAAAACTATGTATTCCAGTTAGATGTTAAATTAAGAAACTGCATGTGAAGTGGTAGCTACAGTTGAAAGTTATTGAGGTAAGAGAATTGAAATTCGCAAACTGTCGTTTTCGTTTTTGTTGTTTTTGATGTTGTTGCTGTGCTGTTGTTGTTTTTCGTTTGTTTTTTTTTTTCTCAAGAATTTTGGAAAAAAAAATCGCTATAATTTTCGAGATTATATGGTTTTACTGTTGAAATTGAGCGCAATTTTTCTCTTAATGAAAAACAAATAGCGTTATCTCTTAGAGTGAATGTCGTTTGATTGGGAAAAGCTATGATAGAAGTAGTGTCGTATGTATGCAGTAATCGTAATACGCACAGACACAGATTTGTATTAAATCATGCGGTTTATCAGTACTGTATCCTTGTCACCGGGTTTGAGTCCCGGTTCGGTGTTGAATGTGAGTAGAGTTTGCTTGTTAGTTCTCTTTTGCGCTTCAATGGTTTTTCTCTGGGTTCCCCACGTTTTCTTTCTTCAACAATAAATCAACTTATAAATCCTAATTCTATCTATCGGCTGCTTTATCAAGTGGGTTGTAAAACCTGTTAGGCTTTAACCAACACATTAAAGCTCCTGCCGGGTTGCATTGGTGAGAGGCGGAGCATTAGCAGAGCACGTCACCCGCGCTAAAAATGTACCACTGACGTACTTTTTACGGATTCAATACTCCGTAATGTCTAATTAAGATTTAGAGAAAAAGATCGAAATATCCAGAACAACGAAAAAAAACAACAAGTCAGATGGTTAGAATATACTAGGACAGCTTGGATATCTTACGTTCGTGTATTATATTCGTTTATGATCTAGCATTTCAGTATTGCCAAAAGGAAAACTGATATGGCTTTCAGTCATGTTCCTTAAGCGTTGATATAAGGTGAGATAGAACTAAGCCAAAACAGTTGAACAACGCTTTCACGATACGGTATTCGGGATTCAATTCTAAAATTTAGTCTTAAGGAAAAACGATTTATGATGTAAAGACTGATTCAAGTATAGGTGGTAACAGACCTAAATGTGTTTCTTTCTGTCTTTCATTCTTTTTCTTTTCATTTTTTTTCCGGCTACAGAAATGCAAAACGGCGCTTTGCCATGTTTTCTTTCTTTCTTTCTTTCTTTCTTTCTTTCTTTCTTTCTTTCTTTCTTTCTTTCTTTCTTTCTTTCTTTCTATTTTTTCCCATGCAAATGCAACTGAATAGGCCCAATAACGATTTGCGTATTAATTAACCTAGACAATTTATCATCTCAATCATGCACTACTCGCTAAATCACTAATCTCTAAAGAACGAAATACTACTCAAGGGCATGACAAGTGGACATTTTCTAGCTATGGGAGGGGGGGAGGGGGTATCCATTAATGCTTCTCATGATATTTCTTTGGTCACCCATCGCCATTATAATGTATCATCTCAATCACCACTCGCTAAAAAAAGAAATCTAAAAAAAAAAAATACTGCTCAAGGACATGGCATATGATCTAACCGTTAATGTTACACGGGCGTGATTAATAAATAAGCAAATGATCCCTATCCTGTCAGAGTCACTGACAATTTAAAATATAAAAACTTTATCATAAGTAAATCAAGTAGCTAAAGCTGATCACATCTATACAAGTACATTACCCCCTTCAGTAATATAGCCGATTATATATATAACATCAAGTACAGTACTCAGGTTCCCATTTTAGTTAATCCCATTTTGGCTTCAGAAGATTGCTCATTGATTTGATTGTCGATTCTTCCGGTGTCAGTTCTGAAGTCATTTGCCTTCAACATACATACAGGAATAGAACCGTATCAATCATTGTCAACAGAACTGTTCATTTTCGGTGTGAATGTTTTTGTCCCATTTCTCAGCATGTGTTATTTGAGTGTATATTTATTAGTTACCGGTTCGATACATCATTGTTGATGGAGCTCTAGAATTCTTAATCTGAAGTTAAAACTAAAAAAAAGCATCAGCTGAAAAGGTATTTATGCTTATTTCTTGCTCAGTTACATACTCTAGATCTATAGGATAATTATTGGCATTACTGGTTTTGACAGAAAAAATAGAACAATTTGATGGTGGTCGCGTCAGTGGATTTCTTTAATTAGTTACTGAAAATGGAGTAAAAAAAGAGTTCAGTTCTTCAAAAATTAAATTAAACACTGATAATTTTGCTAACTTGTTGCCATTCTTTATCATTTTTCCTTTGTTTTTGCATTGCCAGAAATATTGGACATTGTCAGCGGTGTTACGCATGAATGAAAATGAAGTGGTTTTCTAGAGGAAAAATATAACTACATGGTTTCCAAGCACATATTTATATTCAACTATGATGTTAGTAAAACAATTCTTGCCAAAAAATACTTACTTGACAATCAAAAGAACAACTATTATTTTTCTGTTGATAAGCCTCACCACAGGAAGCCCATGAAGGACAAGAAACAAGTTTCAAACGTAAATCGTTACTTTAAGCTTCCTTATTGTATCTCAGCAGTCAATAGGAGCTTGTAAAAACAAAATGGCGATATTTAGGGGGTTTGAAGCTGTTTGGAGCAGTTCTCTGTGGTTTCTTGTCATTTTTAACTGAAAACTACGAGCTAACAACGCGTCGAATCGCTTAAAATTTAACCTAACTTCAAGCTTCTTGGGAACCTACATTCTGAAGGCATACTGTCTATTTTGAGCGGTTTTGGATTTATTAAACACTCGTTTGGTGATATCGAGGTGGAGCTCTTTTACTTTTAAATTTTTTCGAGCTCAAACAAGACGATTTTGGGGTCAAGTGTGGCCAGATTTATAGACGATGTATGGAATCTAGAGCTTTCGAAGCCTTTCGAAGGCAAGTAGTCCGGGAACCAATATGTCGCATGATTCCATGATCATTTTACGCTTATTTAGTAGTTTGTAGGGTGGGTTGTTTGTCGCGATGTGGAGCTCAGAGGAAATAAAACCCCATTCGCCGTAAATAGAGGAAGCTCTATATTCCCCATACATTTCCTATAAGACTCGGCGGCTATTTTGTAAGCTGAAACGCATCATTGCGCATGGATGAGCAGGCTCATGTCCCATATTTCTGGCAATGGTTCTTGTGTGATTATTTTCACCATTAACATATCACGACGATAACTAAGAAATGCGGCATATATCTCATACAGTAACAGTGGATGCCAATTACTGTGGATCTATACAAATAAACCCGAATAACTCATTAAAAAGGGTTGTTTCAGCTATTTCACATGACCACATGTCTGTGGTATAGCATGCTTATCTTCTAACTTCACATCAGTAATATAACCAGATTCCATTTTGAAAATGGCGAGCTATGACGAGCAACAATACCTTAATGATTGGCGAGCACTTAGGCAGTATTGGCTGGATTGAGAAATTGAAATTTAAAGGAACTTTTTGTTGATATCAAAATGATGAAAAAAGCGTCATTATTCATTAGTAGTTCTCGACATCAGAGAGAGCTGTACTTCCATTAGTACGCGTACCTTCAATCATAACACAATCTTTCCCGCTTAAAATCTAATATTGCAGTTCACCTTATATAAAGAAATATTGCACATTGTTATAAGGTTTTCAGGAAGTTAGATCAAGTAAAAAGTCAGTTGGCTAGCCAGGCTTGTTGAGTTGACTATCACTGATCAATCTATCTTTACCACAGGCTACAGGCACTGCATGATAGAAGAGATATCGCCGAGAAAAACTGCCTTCAGGGTGATATTCTAAATATAAGTGAAGAGTTTGTAGTGATATGGACGTACATTACTTGTGAACACCTGTTTTGGCCGCCTCACAGAAACATCACACTATATGATAATACTTTTCAGAGAATAAGACTAGAAAAATACATTCAAAATATTTTTGTCATTTTTGTCTTGTTCAAAATATGCATGAATGAGAGACGGTTTGCTAGGGAATTTAAGAAATAAAAGACTGATTGCGTGATGCCATATTTAAAATCGACGAACAAAGAACTGAAAGCTTGACTATTTTTTTAAGTTACAACAAGAAATTTCAAGTTAACTCCTAAATTCATAATTCGCTTTGTCAGGCACATATAAAAAAAAAAAAAAAAACTCCATTGAACTAAAAGTACTTTTAGACAAGCCGGGAGCCTATTGTAATTAAATATCAAATTTTAAATCATATTTTAATTTTAGATATCTTGTTTCAGCTTGATATTTGTTTTTTCACCTACACCTTGAAGGGTTAATGGTATTCACCGGAGCTTTTTTAATGACACAAATCCAATGAATATTAAGATTGAATAGCCAGCTTTCTTCATGCCAGAATTTCTCTAGTTTTCATTCATTTGTGCGGTAATCATATTGTTTTTTAATTCAAAGACAAACTGTCACAAATACATACTTCATTTCCTTGCGCAAATCAAACTTTACTTTTAATTTGTTCAAATGATCCACCCATCTTTAAAGAAAGGCGAACAGAAATATTGAAAGACAATGGCAATCAATCATGATCACAATATGTTTTTCTAACGAGAACGAGCAAGTCTCCACAGGAGGAAACGCAAAGCACACTAATATGATTAAGCTACGCTTTTAGGGCTTAAATGGATATTTTGCCCAGTTTTACTAATTAACGTTTGGGTTCTAGAAAAAAAAGAGTGAATAATAAAGGCAGCTTACAATATTTGATATACTTATCAATCAGTCGATTGGGGAAGCATGCCAGCATGCATCAGTCTTATTGGTCACAGCCGTGCTGTACAAAATCTGATATCGAATTCAATGATAACCAGTTGTCAGTAGACAAGAACTCGGCATCCAAAACATGTAGCTCTCCTAGTACAAGGTTCACACGGAAAGGCAAATTTTAAATTCAATTTTTAAAAGCTGAAGTCTGGTTAAAACTCGGCTTGGTTGACGTCGGACTGAGGTGAGTAAGCACGAGGTCGGTACATCAACTCACTTTGCAACACCTCAAAGGACTTGGGAACAATTCGTAGAAAAGTACAGTAAATAGCTTTTCCATGCATTTGCCATTTGCTACGCCTCGTGTTCTTATGCTGTTTCACTCGTGGTCTACAGTACAGAGATATGCGCGCGCGTATTATATTCCTCACTTATATATACCGGCACACATATATACATCTATATACATATTAGAGACCTATTTTACTTCAGTTGTTAATGCATCTAGAAAGAACTGTAGAATAAAGGCTTTAGTTTGTTCAAGATATATTATATCACTAGTGCTAAGGAGCAGAAACTGGCTATATACAGAAGAGGGTAGTCTGAAAACATCATCACTCAGCATGACGCAATTACAATATACTTTAGATCAAGAAGAAGAAGTAGCTAGATATTCGCTGCTGGAAAAAATTGTCCATGAAAAAGAGGGGCACAGTGGAAGAGAATTGCTCAAACGTCTTTTCAAAAGTAATGAACTCTATTTCCGTGAGCAACATACGGAAGCAAAATATTATAAAATAGCACGTAATGGAAAAAGACAAACTAATTGTAAACGGCTTTAATTTGCTAAGTTATTAAAGCAAAGTACTCTAAACTATGAAATCACTTTAAAAAGGAATCCATCGACCATCTTTTTATGAAAATGAGAGTGGGCATTCAATCCGATTCATTAAGTCTTAGAGGGGCTAGAGGACTATAAATAGCCAGTTAGATATCTCGTTATATATATGCATGGGGCACATATAATGTCCTCTCATTCTCCTGGGTGGCCTTGTTTTTGGTTATGTTAGAATAAATTGTGAGTCTTAATGACAGGAAAAGCCGCGAGGTTGGATATTATATCCAATTTATATATGAAACTTATTAAATTAAATGAGTTTTACGATATTTTCACAGTTAGACTCGTGACGTTAACATGATTTTCGATGAAAAATTCAAAATATTTTTAGCCAGTTGGCTTTGAATTTGTTAATCATTTATAAATGAATTGACTAATTAGTTCCATCTGAGCTTATTTTCCTCACTATCAAAACTTTAATTTAATATTACATCTCCTAAAAATTATTCCAAGCTATTTTTGAGATTCTTCGCGCGCTGTGGTTGGTCCATAAATTGAAACGCTAGTCTCTGTATCAAAATACAGATATTATGTTTTTGGTGTGGGCTTCTTCGCATCTTTCAAATCTTTTGTGAGAAAAATGAGTGTAAAACGCTTATTTTATATTGAAGAGTTCGATTACGAATATGTCTGAGTCATGATCTGTAGGAACTGGATGGCAACAACGAAGTTTTTTCTTAGCAAATCAGCAAGTAACCACTAGCAACGAGCGAGTGGCTGGAAACGTACAAAAAGGTATTCCAGTTTTTGGTTTTCAAACTGAGCATGTGATAGTATAATTTTGACAGAAATTTCAACTTTGTTTTTAACACATTGTCTAATTTATCGAGAAAGTTGGAACACGTTTATTTTATTTGCTTGAGATCTTATCTACATCAGTATCAGGTATTATTAGAAAACAAAGGAATGGTTCACAAGGGAATGACACACGACATGAATAGAGGGGGAAAAAATGACAATCGATGTGAAAAGTATTTAACTCTTTTTCGTCAAGTTCCATCGAACAATATTAAATAAATAAACTTTCCGACTTTGATGACTTTTTGCTCTTATAAAGGTTGTTAAGAATCTACATGATCTTGATTCAATCCGTGACAAAATAGAATCAAATTCTGGAACGGCCTTAAGGAGGCTCCCTAGAGTTTACTCTTCCTCCACCAAGAGTCACAAAAACTACTTGCATTTTGTCCAGAATTATCAATCATTTCAAACCAGTAACAACAGAAGCAGCAGCAAATAAAGCTCCGTGAAATCTACCCTTGTGTTTAGTGATTTTTATACGACTTTGACAAACTTGCACGTTCAAAACAGTTCATATAATTTATTCAGAATGCAATGAGCATGCTTGCGCATGCGCAACTACTAAACTTGAAGAATTTTTATTTTGCGTACGTTAATTTTCAAAATGAAATTAACTCAAAATTACATGGTGAAATGTTCCCAAACGTATACAGTTTTTTCACAATGTTATAAAAAGGCAACTGACAAAATGCTACTGAAATCCTGACATCAGATTTTTTTTTAATCCAGGGAAATCGAAATTTCTCAATATCTCACGTTCTGATGTCAAGATTTTTTTAAGCCGCAGTTATATTATAAAAAACCCAACGGAGTTTTATATTATGTATTTAGAAGAATATTGACCGTGGAAAATTCGAGTTATTATTTTTTTAATGTTAAAAATAGGCCTTTTTATGACAGATGCAGCGTTGCTATGGTAACATTGTACGTGATCATTACTACCACAAACAAATCCTAAACTCATAATCTTTAATATGGTTGGTCTATCAGGCATCGATATGCAGATATGTTTTTGCTATAAAAGGATTTCTCTTATAGCTCCAAATACCTGTAAACTCTAGGGAGCCTCCTTAAGCAGTAAAATACTAATTATGAATTGATAAGATATTCATCGCGAAAAAAAAGTTTGTGGATCGTAATTAACCACCCACTAGGTTCGGCTAGCCTTCCTTAACTTTTTGCATTGTTATGAACTTAAACTCTCTATTCAAACAATACCAAATATTGCGAAGATATGGACTGTTTTGTTTTTCCTTTGTTTTATGTTCCAGAAGGTTTCTTTTATTGTTTTTTTTAGTAATAATCGTCCGTCTTCTATTTACACAGAACAAAACACTTATCAGGAAAGAAATATCGCTGGTAACCAATAAAAACACAACATGTCTAGCCCTCACACTTGAACATCAATGATAAAGGTTTTCTCCGAAACCAAGGTTGTCTATGTAAACATAATTTTCAATGTCGATGTTTTTGCGGACATGTAAGTCAGATAAAACAATTCTCTTAATGCGAAGGTGACCGGATGGTTTATCATTGGCTTGATTTTTCAATTTCTATTTCTTATCTCTTAACTTGGCGCGTGATTTTGTTTCATCAATCATCCTAAATCTCACGAATCTTGCGTTCAGACATTCTAGTCCTTAAACGATAGCATCACCGGATTCTAAGCGTTTTCTAGAAAGCAAAATGAAATTTCTGAAGCAAGAAATTTTTATGTAAATGGTAGACAGCATTTAATAATTGGATACTTTAATAGCCAATTACTGGTCAATAGCATGCAGTGAAGTTAATCGAAGCTGAAGGGTCTGGCTTTTATTCAAGTCTGTATTATTCACAATATCCATAGCACTGGCTTCAAAGCAGAAATACAACCTAACTGAAGTTGTATCATTTTTTGGTTCAGTTCACAGAAAGAAAAACGAAAGAACAGAAAGCCTGAACAACATGAACTCGCTATTCAACAACAGTACTTCAATAACGCAGGTACAAAGCTGTGCAGCAAGCGAAACTGATTCTACGACACTCAAGGTTCTGAAGACAGTACTATACTTCCTTATCATGGTAGCTGCGCTTCTTGGGAATTTATTTATAATAATCATCGTTTACAAGAAGAAAAACATGAGACGAACAACCAACATCTTCATCGCCAACATGGCAGCATCGGACATCTTCACCGCTGTTGTCATTATTCCAACAATTCTTGCAGAACTGTACATAGGGCCTCGCGTATGGCTCATTGATGGAAGCTTTGGCACTTTCCTGTGCAAGTTCTGCTTCTCCCTCACCGATTGGTCGGTATGTATTTCAATTACAAGCCATGCTGTTATCGCTTTTGATCGTTTCTGGGCGATAGTTTATTCTCTTCGGCCATCACCCATCACTCCAGCTCGAAGAAAGTACATCATTTCTCTGATCTGGCTTTATGGCTTCGTACTTCATACACCCAACTGGTATGTCTACCAGCTTCACAAGGTAGGAAACAAGAAAGTCTGCCTTCCTAACTGGTCTTTATTGGAAGGCCAAGCATCATCCCAGACATTCTTTGCGATAATCTTTATTTTCGTAATATGTATCCCAGTTCTTCTGATGATCATACTCTACTCGTGTCTAATGGTATCTCTCAGTATCCATAGCAACCAACTGGCCGCACAAGCATCTGAAGTCCGTAAACAACGACGAAAAGAAGACATACGAGTACTTCGAAAAGTCATAGTCATGTTGACCGCATTTCTGTTGAGTTTAATTCCATTAACAGTGTTAGGATTGTTGAATTTATACGTCTGGGACGGTGAAATGCCTTGTAATGCCTGGAAATTTTCGTTTTACGCCTTTGTTCTATTTGTTTCAAACACTGCCATCAATCCTTGGCTGTGTATCGGATTGCACGAGAGTTACAGACATTACATAAGAAGACACATTTTATCGTTGCGACACAAGATGTCGGTTATGACAACAGCTTCTTCCTCCACCAAGCAGAATGAAATGGAGCTCAATACTCAAACACAAAGATTTGAAACAGAAAACGACAACTATGAAGCGCAGTCGCAGTGTTTCCTGCAATCCACTTCTCCAAATGTCTTGAGAGTCTTGAAAACTACAAACATTACCTCTCTTCAGAATTCAAATGGAGTATGATGATGATTTGAAAAGACGTTTGCATAAAGCTTATTGTGCAATGAATTGAATACCAGCACAAAAATTGCTTTGTATAAAATAAAATTGTATTCTGAAACGCAATGATGGTTGCTAGGCAACTGTTATCAGGTAAAATTCGATATTGGTAATGGAACTATATTCCAGATCAATACTGAATACTGACAAAAGGATCCTAATTAAATATTGAAGTCAAACTAATGCCGGAAAGAAAAACCTGTTCAAGTGATAAGGTAATTGTCTAAAGGCGATCAACGCAATCGAACCTTATTCGGACACGTGACGTCATAGTTACTATTTTAGTGGATTACGTGTAAAACCTATTTATAGCTGCCATGCCTTGTCGTTTTATTTCTTTTTCAGCTAACAACCAATCATAACCAGCAATATTATTGTATATATATTGTGTATATATTGAGGTGTTACTCAAGTTTAACTATACTATCTCCATCGATGATATTATTTAGTTAATTTTATAGCTTTTCAATTCCTGTGACACTAGCGGCTCTACAAAAAAAATAACAGGTTTGCTATCATCTTTGTAGGAAGTCAGACCTGATCAGAGGACGGGAAGGGGGCAATCGCCCCCTCCTTTCTTCTCCCCCTTTTTACAGAAACTGATATTTAAACTAAAATCTATGCAACTGAGAATAAAGCAAACTACCGCTCCGAGAAGCTGATCATGATGACGCGGAGAAAAGAGAGTCAAGCCACTTGCAGCTCATGACAGCTTAGCAGCCAGACGACCACCACACATATGGGTATGGTAGTCGCCTGGCTACAAAGCCCGTTTTATCTTCGAAATGGCGGAGGCTCTAGTAAATTTTAGTCTGTCAGTCCTGTAAGAGCGATATCAGTCGAATTTTAGGGAGCACTTCATCGATTCTATGAAGGACATGTATTGTTCTAAAATGTAAGCGAATTATAACTCTTCAAGTTAGCATTTTTGGCGAGTAAAATGATTTTGAGTGCGAGCTGGTCGCCACCGAACATTCCTGCCTGGTTATTTGTCTTACGGGGATAACAAACATTGCTAAACTACCTTTTAATGACCTCGGAAGGCGATGAAACCTACATCATATATCGATAAGGTAACGTGAAAACAAACTTATTAAACTACTTTTCTCATAAAACGAAATACCTTGAGAGGGATAAAATTAAAGTTGAACTTCAAAATGTAAATGTTTAAAAGCAAATAAAGTTGGGATAAAACGTACCTGACTGATCAAGTTGAGTAGATATGTACGATCATCGATGCTTGTCCTGTTCAGTTGTCACGGATACTGCAATGGGTTCCTGGCAATACCTTTGCAACATGATTTTCAGCGTTATGAATGATTTTGATGCAGAGCCTTCAGGATGGCTTTATTGGCTTTGTATCTAAAGCGTTCTGCAATAAAAAAACAAAACGATATTGTCATCAACATCCTCATCATCATAATCATCATTATAACCATCATCATCCTCATCATCCTCATCATCCTCATCATTTTCTTCGTTGTTGTTGTTATAACCGATGTAATAATAAAAATAATAATAATAATAATGATAATAATAATGATAATAATAACAATAATGATATTCAAACATAAATTGTATCCTCAACCATAAATTGACATTTATTTTGCCAAGCTTTCGGGCTTAATTGCCCATCCTCAGGGCTAAATGTAACAAACAACGACAGTTACAATCAACTGCTTAACTCACGCTCATCGCGCAATCAAGCATTTTTAAGCGCTCACGAGTATAACATTTAGAGCGCGCGCGCTAACATAAACACAGACATAAACATAAACAGGTATTTGCAATTCTCGAGTCATCACCCTCCACAACATAAAGCTGCTGTCGTGCGCACGTTGTTCCACAGATCAGAGGAGCTGCTATCTATCGAGAAGAACAAAGACGAGGAAAGGATCCACCTAAAGAGAGCTCTACAGGATAATGGATACCCACGGCAATTTGTAAGGAAATACAACAAGGAAAGATCGAAGAAAGAACAAAGACCTGACGAGGAAGTTAAAGGCTATGTCACTCTGCCTTATGTCCAAGGAATCACAGAGAGAATACAACGTGTTCTGGCATCGTATTGGATAAAAGTTAGCGTAAGACCAACTTTATACGCTAAAGAATATCTTAAGCAATGTTAAGGATCCATTACCGAAAGAGAAGAAAGTTGGCGTGATCTACTCAATCCCATGTGGTGAGTGTGATACAGTATACATTGGAGAGACGAAAAGAGCCATGGGGACGAGGGTTAAAGAGCACCAGGCCTGTGTACGGTTACAGAAGACAGAAAGCTCGGCGCTATCAGAACACGCGCATAAATTTGGACACTCAATAGCCTGGGATAATGCTAAGATATTGTAGAACGAAGGAAGATGGCACCAGCGAAAATGGGCTGAAGCTTGTTACATCAGCAAAAACAAGAGCGCCATTTTCAATAGAGACGCTGGTAGAAAGTTACCAGAAAATTATTTAGCTATTGTCAAGGGTAATTAGCTTTCTCAATTCTAGAATGCATTCTTTATGTTAGCGCGCGCGCTCTAAATGTTATACTCGTGAGCGCTTAAAAATGCTTGATTGCGCGATTAGCGTGAGTTAAGCAGTTGATTG